>CAUYQV010139512.1:0-57978 GCA_963574575.1 Galagoides demidoff | reverse complement strand
CCATGGGAAATGGCTTTTCTCCTCAGCAGAGCCAAGGGGATGGAATGGAAACAGCACAGACTTCAGGTCCACCCACTTAGTGAATGAATCCTACACATAATTAGTTGCTTCTTAGTCTCCTTTTTTTTTTTTTTTTTTTTTAGACAGAGCCTCAAGCTGTCCCCCTGGGTAGAGTGCCATGGCATCACAGCTCACAGCAACCTCCAACTCCTGGGCTCAAGCAAGTCTCCTGCCTCAGCCTCCCAAGTAGCTGGGACCACAGGCACCCGCCACAATGCCCAGCTATTTTTTGGTTGCAGCCATCATTGTTGTTTGGCGGGCCCGGGCTGGGGATTCAAACCCGCCACCTTAGGTGTATGTGGCTGGCGCCTTAGCCACTTGAGCCACAGGCTTAGTCTCCTTCTTTCTAAAATAAGAATAATAAATATCTCAGAGCACAGTGATGAGGATTCAATGAGATATAAAATACTACTACCATAGGCACTGTGCGCATACACGGACGTCAGTGAAGGATTGCTGTGTTGTGTTCTTTAAATGCACCCTCTTCCAAGGCACCAGATTCCCTTTCTGCTGGAAATACTGTGTGTAGTATAGTTAAGGATCCTGAGAAATGCGTTTGTGGTGACTGCACTAAGGAAAGATGAGAAAATTGGTGTAATAACTACCAGAAAAAATAATCAAAAATAATTTCAAAGGATTTCTATGATAAGGAATGATAGTTTAGAAAGGTAAAGTTTTTGGTGGGGCTTCAATTCATTCTTGCTGAACAGTTGTTAAGTATGTAGTTAGTAATATCAAGAAACAGACGAAGGTGGATCTAAATGGTAAAACATGATCTGCGTTAACTGTAACTAACATCTCTTTTCTATTCCGCCAGTGAGAAGAAGCTCATTACGGATGCCCTTAATAAAAACCAGTTTCTGAAGAGACTGGACCCGCAGCAGATCAAAGACATGGTGGAATGCATGTATGGGCGGAACTACCAGCAAGGGAGTTACATCATTAAGCAGGGAGAGCCGGGGAATCACATCTTTGTGCTGGCAGGTGGGACTCGCAGATTTTCCCAATTATCGTCTATCAACTATTTTACCTATTTTCTAGGATTTTTTTTGCAAGCATCTATAGAAACAAAACTGTTTATAAATACAGTAGTATATATAGAACATGTAACAAAGTTCACGAAATGGCCACGTTGTTGATCTAATCATCGTGATGGTAACACTTACTATTAGCTGGATGATTTCTATGTCTCAGGCGTCCACAGAGATCTTCCCTTTCCCATCTCTGTTATCTCCATGTGACTAATGGGGGCTGTGTCCCAGACAGGTGAAGTGACTTATTTAAGGCCACCCGGCTCCTAAGTCACGGAAGTCAACACAAGGGAAGATAATCGGACTTAAGAATCTATGCTTGTAAGCACAGTGCCTTTCAGTCAAAAATGTGTTTCCCTTCAAAATGCTTCTGCTAGTGTTGACATTTTTAGGTGGTGTACCAGGGGAGAGAATAAAATTACTTGTGCACTTCGGGACATATTATGACTATCTACCAATGATTTTAAGAGGTAATTTAAGGTACATTTCACTAATATACAAATCAAATGGAATGATGTCTTACAATGAAAACAGATGTCTTTAAAATCATTTAAATGGCTTCCTTCATCTTTAATCACTTGAACATGCTTGCATGTGGGGAAAATTATGATGGTTAAATAGGCAGGAGATGTATTTCTCAGATGCATATAGATCATATAATGGGCAGTCCAAAAATGTTTTAGATGTAGATGCAAGAAATTATCTGAGAGGAGATTAAGGTGATTAAACATTTTGGCACATTCTTAATTGCCCCAGCTTTTTGAGTTGTAGGGAAAGAAGTTAAAATTGGCTTATCCAGATGGAAAGATGACCTTTCCATATGCTGTGGCCTTCTCTTGTGTACTATAGCTCTTGATAACCTTGGTAATGCATTACCCTTGTTCCCTCACGGCCTTCAGTGTGGGGCAGAAGTGGCCTATCTAAATAAATTAAAAATATATTACTATTCTACTAATAATGTTATTGTTAAATAATAACTTTTGTTTTTAGTGTAGAAAAGATTGTTTTCTTAAACTCTGATTCTTTAGACATTCCAATTTTATGATTATTTATATCTCATTTGTCATATTCATCACTGTAGGCACCTTTAAAATGATATAGTCATTCCCAAGTAATTATTCTACTCAAGTTTTTGAGTTACACTTTTAATTTAGGCAGCTTTCAATTGTTTGAGAAAGAGGGGACCTAGAACAATTTTTTTCCTCTTGTGGCTTTTCTCTTGGCCTGAATTTCAATTCTGCCTTAGCAACAGGAGAGCATTCTAGCAAGAGAAGATAGCTCATTAAATCAATAAATATTTATTGGACCTGTTAGGAGAGGATGAGCAAGTCATGTCAGCCCATCTTGTTCCTTGCCAGTAGTTCTGATGAAAGGCTCAGGGAGGGAAGAGGTTGAACAGTAGTCAGCACCAGCATAGCTATTGAAGTCAGAGCGATAGCACATGTAGAAATGAAAGTTGGATGATTTCTTATTTGCATTAATTATGGTGTCATCTAAGGACTGAATTGTCTGGTTTAATTACCTGGTTGAGCAAATTAATTTGATAATTAAAAGTCTCCCCTTTATAAAACATGCCGTGAATAGCAAATGGTAAAAGCACATTGAGCCTAAATTTTTGATATCCCATAGAATTCTTCAGCTTTGCTCAGGTCCCTGGAGCCACAGCCAATTAGAAAAAAAATACCTTTGAAATACAAGAAGATTCATGATATCGACTGGACAGTACCATTAAAGTGGCTTTTGTGGATTAGAATTCAGCTTTGATGAGAAATTCTTAAACTGTATATCTAACCTGTAGCATGTGTAAAATAGGCTCTATTTCTTAATAGAATGTAAGTGCTATCGGAATAAATATTTTTTCTCTTTCATCCTGTCTGGCAACTGGTACAGTTTCTGCACAACATGGGTCCTCAGATCAGATTTGTTGAATGAAAGGATGGACAGAGAAGACCCAGAGCTACTTAGTGGTGAATTAGGGAGAGGAAAGACTAATTCTTTTTCTTTCTTTTTTTTTTTTTTTAAGAGACAGAGTCTCACTTTATTGCCCTCAGTAGAGTGCTGTGGCATCACAGCTCACAACAACCTTCAACTGCTGGGCTTAGGCGATTCTCTTGCCTCAGCCTCCCGAGTAGTTGGGACTACCAGTGTCCTCCACAATGCCCAGCTACTTTTTTGTTGCAGTTTGGCCCGGTCTGGGTTTGAACCTACCACCCTCGGTATATGGTGCCAGCGCCCTACTCACGGAGCCACCGGTGCTGCCTGAAAGACTAATTCTTTAAGGGAAAGAGATATTACCCCATCATTTTTCTACTTTTATGAAATTAGATCTTTTTTGCTTATGTTTTTGGCTACGTAAAGTTTTGTTTATATTTGTTGAAAGGTAAAGGTGAATAAAGTTGGTAGGGTAAAAAAAATTGTGAAAACGTTGCTTAAAGGTCTGCCTTAGGCAAAGAGAAGGGCCACATCTTTGCAATCTGTGCACAATTAATATGTATTGCATTCAAATGAATACAAGAGGAGACAACACTTGAGGTACCATGACGTAACTTGCCCAAGTTCACACAGCCAACAATTGAATGTAGCCAGGACTCAGAGCCACACAATATGACTTCACAGCCAGTGCCCTTTCTGGTTACAGCAAGTTGTCCTTCCCTCAGTGTGGACAACTGGGCTGTGCTTTTAAGACGTATTGTGATTATTTGGCTCCTTGTAAAAAAGAAATAGTTCCCTGTATTACATTTTTCACAGGGTAGAATGAATTTTAAACAAAACGCTTACTATATATTGCTTCAGGGAAAGAGTTTTGTAACAAGGATAATCACTTTAACAAAAGCTAATATTTACACAGCCATTACTATGTGCTAGCCATCGTTTCCTACAACTGTATGAAATAATGATTATTATTATCCCTACTGTTGATGAGGAACTGTACATAGAAAGAGCAACTTCCTTAAAATGACCCTGCTAATAGTAGGTGGCAGAGCTGGTGCCACCCTACACTCGTAACCTCCTTATTATAATGAGAATCATAAAATATTTTACCTGTGTCTTTCTGACTGTTTCATTTTTTGAATTTATGGAATCTAAGTGGATTTTGATTTGCATTTTTTAAAAATTCTACTCAATAGAGGGTCGACTAGAGGTGTTCCAAGGGGAGAAATTGCTGTCATCCATCCCTCTGTGGACCACGTTTGGAGAACTAGCTATTTTATACAACTGTACCAGGACTGCCTCTGTGAAAGGTAATAGGGAATGAAATGCTCTTGCTTTGATATGTTACTAAATGTTAAAGATGATGCAGTTTACGTCACAGTTATATCCCGGTTCAGTCTTTCTTTCTACCATTTTGCCCCATAAGTTTTTATTATTATTATAATTATTTTTATGTTATTATTATTATAATAGAAGTGCTCTGCTTATTCAAGCTTTTATATTGAAGTACTTGTCTAAGTGATTCAAGTTATAAAGAACTTTTCCATCACATACCTGCATATAAAATATAAAAATGGTTTATACCGGATGACTCCAATATTTGCTTTAATTGCCACTTGAGTTTTCACTACATAGGTGTCTGCCTTTGGCTCATCCAGAATGTTTTCTTTTCAGCTTCTATGAAGCTCTGACCATATTATAAACCAGAAAAAAATAATAAGTCAATGACAATGTATGAATATCAAAAGGAATGTGAGTCAGAGTCATGAGAGTTTGCATGATGACTTTTGGAGTTAGTGTAGCTGCTTCTCCCAAAGATTCCTGTTTTACTGACTTTCTGGCAGTTTTGGGTTTTTCTTCTGAAAAGTTGACGTAGTTCTGATGTTTCTCAATGTTTGAGGTGGGGTTTGCTGAGACATTAGGTAAAAATGCAGATTCTGGGGCTCTACTCCCAACCTGAATCAGAATCTCTCGTGATAAGTCCTAGGCACCTATATTTTTCAACAAGAATAACAAGATGGCTCTAATTTACCTGAAAGTTTACTAATCCAGAGCTTTGTATTTGGATCTACTTTGTAGGCTTTCATCACTCTTCTTAAAAAATTTTACAACCACATTTTTGTCTCGAGTTTTTGAGAAGTAGCCACGTCTGTTCCTTTCTTTTTAGATTTTATGGTTGACTTTAATGTCTTTACTGTAAAATAAAATACCTCATAAACTTTCTTCCGTAGTCTCTTACAAATTATTTGCATGCATTTTATACAAAAGTGACCTTAGAGATTCTTAAATTATGATATTTGCAACAAATGTTGCAACAATGTCTGAACGACATACCCCCCCCCCCCACACACACCCAGGGCTCTTTAACTTTCAATTACCGGCCTGTGAATTTTTCACTCTCCGGATTAGCTACAAATTGACAGGTTTTCTCTTGTGTCACAGCTTGAATCTGGAGTACATCCTGATTATGTAGTGCATAATTGGGAATTACAAGCTAATTTGAATATCACCCTAACGAAAACATAATTAGAAAGGAAATCTTTTGCTAGTCTCCTCCAAATCATAGTGTCTTTCAAAGCCAGAGCGATTTATAAAATTAATATTTACTTTCTCCGTCGACTTCCATTTGCATGTTTGAAGAGTGCGTTTTCCAAGAAATGTCATTCTTAGGTAAACACGTAATGAATGCATCAATTTACAATTTGGAATGGTCTCCCAGTGTGGTGCTAAACAATGATTTATTGTTTTCCTGAAGCTATTACCAATGTCAAAACGTGGGCCCTAGATCGAGAGGTGTTCCAGAATATAATGAGGAGAACAGCCCAGGCTAGAGATGAACAGTACAGAAATTTCCTCCGGAGGTAAGACTGACACCCGGGGGGAAGTGTGGATGGCGGGTGGGCGGGGTGCAGAGAGGTTGGCTTTATTAGAAGGATTATTTTACTATAGCGTCTTCCATTTCAGCATTTCCACCGTGATTAAACCAAAGGAAGAAAAATACTCCCTTGTAGTAAATACCACTTTATATCAAAAGTTATATTTAATTTTCATTAGCCTTGTGTACTGATTCATTTCTCTTGCTAGTTTTTGCCTTTGTATTTACGAATTCATAGTGTAGAGGACAGAGAAATATGCAAAAATCCTGAAATAGTCACTCAAATAGTGGCTCAGCTTTGAAAGACACTTGGAATTTGAACATGGCAGACAAAAAAATAACCTTTCTAATAATATTTTGCTTATAGTATTAAAAATATTTTTTACAGTCATTTCTTGCTTGAGAAATTCTCTTTCTTATTTGCATAGTCGCACCATCCTGCAAATTACTGTTATTTGTAGAAAATTGACTCAGAGAGGGATCTTTGCAATACACTCATTTGTGAGCAATTCTGCACCTCAACAACTTAGACACATCAGTTTATAAGAAAACAAATGTCTATGTACATGAAAGAGCCAGTTCCACATTAAAACATTTTTTTTGAGAGTGTAAGTACTTGATTTAAACTATTTCTGTATCTTCTGTGGGAGTTTTGAAAGTCTTTGAAGCTGTAATACATAGTGTAATGAAATGTTATCTGTAATAAGTGATAATCATAATGATTTATCATGTGATTTCCAAAAATAAATTCTTAATTCTTTATAACTATGGTGATTTTATCAGGCATAAAAAGCCTTCTGGGCCGATGATTTCAGGGCTGGACAGTGCCTCACCTACAGTGAGGGCTCAGTAAATAACAGATGAACACATTGTTGATCAGTGGAACATTGTAGACGTTACAGGTGCTCACACTGGAGGGTCTCACTGACTTGCCCTCCCAGAGACAGTCAGGACTCCTGGCAGACAGTGGCAGTAATGGCTGCCTTAGGCAGTTTATCGTGGGATCTGCCTGAATCTAGGTGATCACGAAGCCAGCAACTGAACAGCAAAAGTCAATCAACATTTAGAGCCAATAAGCTTCACCATGCTAAGGGCAAAAAGAGACACACATTTAAACCAGGGCCTGGGGGCAGTGTTGGAGTGCCTGAGATAAAACCCCAGCGCAGGGCAGAGCAGGTCATTCCCCGGGAGTCTACTCTGTCTCGGACAAATAGCTCAGATAATCGACAAGTGCACGTTACTTTTTTCCTTTCTTCCTCTGTCATTTCCTTAATTCATTCATTCCACAAATGCTTATTACTGGGCTTTAAACCTTGTGCACTCTGTGTTGAGAGAGAGATAAGTCCGATTCCTGCTTTCATAGTGGGGGGAAAGATGAAATATTTCTCCTGTGTTTCTTTCCCCACCAGTCCCCAGAGGTGATAGGTTTACAGGAGAGAATTTTCACTGACATTGTAGATACCAGTTTGAAACGGAAATAAAACCTTTGATGATAGCCTGGGATAATCAATGGCAAGTTCTGATTTCCCTTTTACCATTTCGTCCATGGGAAGATCTATTAGGGGAATTTATATCTCTTTGTTTCATAATTTATTATAATTTTCCATTTATTATAAGTATATGATATTCTATATGCGATATATAGGTACACATGTAATGCATAAAACTCCCTAACAAGATAAACACCAGGAGGCCACCGTCCAACCAGGGAATAGCCAGTGAATGACCTTGTTATGGAGGTTCTCAGCTGTGGACAAAAATCTTATCCTTCACAAGCAGAGCTCCTCACCCAAGCTGATAGAGGGGGTAGACAGGGAGAAGGACACACTTCTGGATGTGATTTACTTTGAAAACTAACAGCAGTTTTTCCCCCTAAATAGACAAACATGTGATTCCCTCTCCACCGTATGGTATCTTACTATTTTCATTTACTTGTCTGGGAAACTTGTGTGTATATATATGTATATATTATAGATGTAGATGCTCATAGGTACTTATATGTATACATAGGAAATGATAGATACTTATATATATGTAAGTAGTGTAGAATACACTTATATATATAAGTATCTAGCATTTCCTATATGTATGACATTTAGTTATTTACATGTTTCCTTTAGATATTTATGTTATCTGAAAATATTATAATCGGAAAAATTATAATCGATTATGTTGTTAACATCATTTGTAAAGCTTTTAGAATCTACATATATGTGTGTGTTTATACTTTTAATTCAGGAAGATAATTAAAGGTTTCTTTAAATTTTGAAGTGTATCCTTGCTGAAGAATTTACCTGAAGATAAGTTAACCAAGATCATTGACTGCTTGGAAGTGGTAAGAAATTTTTAAGTACAACAAACAATTTTATTAGATGACGTTAGTATCTAGTCATATGATTAGCCATGAAAATAAATAAAAAAGAAAGGACGATAGATCATCAGTCTGTAGAGATGAAGAGCCTTTTTCTATTGTGAAAAACGTTTGGCCAACTCGCACTGAAGTAGGGGCTGGAAAGGGTGTAGACTCTCGAAATGTATAAAAGGAAATTGGATTTGCATGTGTGAAGTGAAATTTCATTTACATATTTTAATCTTTTAGTATATTTTATAAACTAATCTGCCTTACTCCAGAGGCATTTGATTTTCTACAATTAACATCACAATCCCTTGCAGAGTTTTCATAGTATAAAGAAGTCAGTGATGCATGAGTAGGAAATGCATGAGCAGAGAAAGGGTATGTTGGTCCTTTTGGTGACAAGCCTCTGAATCAGACTCTGAAACACTTTATACTTGAGCACTCTAGGCTACAAAAATATATTTTAGAAAACTGTACTCAAGAAGCACTTTATCTATTTTAACATCGAGGGGGAAACAGCATATTGGAATGTGTTCAAAAAGTCATTTTAGGCATCACCCAGATGGTTTGGTTCTAGTCCAAGACTAGTCAAGTCTTTTCATGAATAATGCTTTTATGACATGTACCTTGGAGTCTAATGATATGCATTTTTTGCAAAGCTCTTTTGATTTCAGAGATTAAAATCCAAAGGAAATATGCTTGCAAACTTTTTTTGGGGGGGTCAGTTTCATTGAAACCCAAATAGCTTTTATGGAATTTAAAGGAGGTAAGGAATAGTAAAGGAATCACATAAAGACTTTAAGATTTTTATAAAGTTGTTCTCAGTAGGAGGGAAAAAAATCCTGCAAGGCTGATTGTTGACAGATTCATGCCTCTGTCAATCACAATATACAGTGTAACTAATATCTGCTGAGAAGGGAGCAGGGACCACTTTATCCTTAAGTGTAAGTGACACCGGCAGTGTTTCCATTTACAATTCATGGAACCCATCCAGCAGTTTATCAAGGACAGGCTATGATGACATGGTGCCTGGCCCGTGCCCCCGGGGGATTCGGATATGAAGTCATTTTCTAGAAGACTGCTCAGCCAACATCTCCTGGGATTTTACCAGTGTAACATAAACCAATCACAGATGTTACAAATTAATAATTCATCTTAATTTCTGAGGGTTTTTTAAATCCAGAGAGGCCCTGTATTTTTTTGTTAACCAAGGAAATCTTTTTCTAATATAACACTAATAGAGTAATTCACCAGAGGGGAATTCTATGCTGACAGCAAATATGAAAATTTAGTATCATAAAAAATAAACGGTAAAGTATAGCATGTATATATTACCATTCATATATTTATAGGAACCACAGGCAATAGCTATAGACCATATAGATGGAGGCTAAAATACAGTGCTAATGAACACAACTCGAGTTTGAAAGTATCATCTTTTCAAACATGCTGGAAAGGCTTTGCTGTCTCTGAGCATTTGCACAATCTATAAAGAGCTCTTTATTCATACCTGCAAACAAATGCGTCCCTGTAATGTGTGAAAATTCTCAAATGCAAAAGTGATTAACAAGCGGGTAACGGGATCCGTTTAGCTCTAAGAAAAGCATGTCATTTATCAGCATAGCTTGTGCTGATGACCCACCAACTTGGTCCCGACAACAGCCAATCTCTAATGCACTGGAGTTCTGACAGAGTGCCTGCTGGGGTCTAGGACCAGCTGTCCCACAAATTGGCCACATAATGTTTGAGAAAAACAGGCTGGACATCTCTTGCTATTTAGGAATTGACTTGGGAGTTCTGTGGGGGGGCGGGGGGGTGGTGAAAGGAGAGGATTAGAAATTTCCGTCACCAAGCAGTTGATCTGATGTGTTTAAGATCACTGTGGAACTCCGAGACCAAATGGCCCCGACCGTGCAGTGTTCTGATGACATTTCTTACGTTAGCTTAAATCTCTCAGGTCTAGAAGCCTCTGTGCTCCTCCCCATGTCATGTTCTGATGGGAAATGAGAGTGGGAATAATACCAACATACTCACTGGGGTGCTTGAAGAGTTAACTAATGAAAATCACCAAGCATGATTCAGATTTGGAATAGAAAGAAAGATTCATGATAATGAGATGCTGCTGTGACTCATGCCCCGGCAGTTGTGGAGTGTGGAACACGGAGCGGAAGGGGTTTCTGCTCCCGCACACGGTGATCAGTCCAGGAAGCCCAGGATTTGACCATGTGTCCTCCTGAGTTACAAGGATTCAGCTCAGTCGTAGTCACCTCACTCTCTGTGGCATATTCTGGTGTTTGATCCAGTGACCCTCCGCACTGTGGCTCCCACCTGCCACCGTTCACAAGGCTGGAGGCGTGGGCGGGTGGG
Organism: Galagoides demidoff; assembly: GCA_963574575.1. NCBI lineage: Eukaryota > Metazoa > Chordata > Mammalia > Primates > Galagidae > Galagoides > Galagoides demidoff. Next base: position 47,357 of record CAUYQV010139512.1, on the reverse strand, counting down.
ATGTCCTGGCCCTTATTCAGACCCACGGTTATGCCAGTTAGGAGGCAGATCCCAGGTACCAATCTCACAGTTAACTGAAACAGGAACTCGGGGGGCGGTCCCCAAATCCACATTTTAAGATTTTAACGATGAGATTCTTATGCTCATTAGAATTTGAGAGCCACTGGTTTGTCATGAATAGAATACATATATTTAGAGTTTGCTGCAGTCTGCCTCATCACTCAGGAACTTTCCATTTTTAATCATTTTTTAAAAAGTTCAGTCTTTCTTCCTTGTAATCCCCACTAAAGCTTGCATAAGCCAGTTCTTCCCCTCCTTTTAATGGTTACATGGATTTTGCCACAGTTTATAGACCAACGAGCTACAGGTCGGGAAGCCAGGTGTTGTAGCAAGTTCACTAGTCCAGCGTGTGGACTTGAGAGTGTGTGCGTTTGCCTCTGTCCCTCCCAGCTGGTAGTAACTGTGGTGGGTATTACATAATCTCACCCGCAAAATAAGGAGGTGGTGGGCCATATCTACAGGCTCTTTCAACAGCTAAATAACAGAATTCTGTATGTGGCATGTCCAAAGAGGAATAATTTCTGTTGATTTTCAGGTTGTAGCATTTAGTTCCTTAAAAATAACCAATCAGGTGCTAATTTATGCCTGAATGACTGATAGAGCCCACCTGATCCAGGTGTGTGTGATTTAAAATTTCTGAGCTATTTTGACTATTGTGCTTGGAAAACAAAAATAACTGGCAACAGTCCACATAGCTGTAACCAAGTTTTTAAACAACAAACTTGTGCGCGTACTTGTGGTACATTTGGTTGTCTATCATCGCTATTTCTTTGTAATGAAGATTTCTGGCCATCAACTACATAATGACAGTAATATATTGAAAATATTGTCCCGGATGGACATGAGGAATACTGGCCTCAATTTCTAATTCCTTGAATGGCAGTTGCTGGGAAGATTCTGCATACACACTACGTAGTTCTTTTATTATTTCCAAGTATTTGTCATCATGAAAGATCAACATTAGAATTCTTTATATGTGGATTCTATTATTGAAGGTAGGTTTATCCCCAGGAAGTCTCAGCTGATCACTCATTTCTTTTTATGTATCGATGTGTAATCTCTTGCATAAGTTTGTGTGAGTGGAGGACCCTGGGCAGGGTAAGACTCTAAGGAAGAGTCTTGCTGCTTTGTCCTTACCCTCTGTCACCCAGGAGTCTTCTTCTGGGTTTATATATTCTATTTACAGGCACCCGTGCATTATGATTTTGCTAGATTATCACAGAATGAGCATTTTATTTACAGTAAAATGGGTCACAAACCTTAGCTAGGTTATGAAACCAAGTTAAAGGAATTTTTAAAGTCAGAGTAGTATCATTTTTAAAAATGTTTCATTTTTTATAATTGTATCATGTGTACTCTTGGGTGTATATTAGGGGTGTGTGTGTATTTCTTACTCTGGGCCAGAGTACAGGATGCTTGAAAATTATCGCTGTACAGGACAGAGTCCATGGCTTCTTGGATCTGTAAGGGACTCCTTGGCAATGTAACCACAAGCACAATAACCACACTATTTGGATTTCTCTTTTTGGTCTTGGTGACCACTCTGGCTTGACTGGCTCCACTCCCCAGTTGACAAACACCAGGCCACCTAGCACCACAGCCAGCACTTACCACTGTATATTTTGGGCCTGACCTATTTCCACAGTGTTTTCTGATCTGTGAAGTTACTGTCAACATGCTATGAGGTATTATTTATCTTCCTTCCATGGTTTGGGGTGACAGAGAATCATTCCTGGGAAAAGTACCACTAGGAAGGTTGTCCCTTATGAAATAACAAAGCTCTTTCTCAGTGCCCCCTTTCAAAATTTTATCCCTGAGAACTTACTGGGTTGATGGGAATTAGAGCCACACCCCTGCATCCATCAAAGGCTTTGTAATAACTGTGGAACAACTTCATAGCTCTTTAGAAATTCACCCTGTACCTCCTGCTCCATGTGGCTGATAGGGACTGGGATTGCCAAGAGACTGGGAAAGACTGACAGCAGACTGAAGTGGGACATCCAGCAGGGCTCCCATGGACGTAGCAAAGATAATTGAACATTCTTTACACAGTGAAGACTTCTGGATCACAGGGTCCTGGTCATTCCATGAGAGCCATCGTCACCTCTGCTGTAAAATCAAGCCTGTTTACAGTCAAGGTCCATGATAAAGCTAAAACGGGATAGATGGAAAGGAGAGTTTGAGTGAAACTGTGAGGCAGCTATCATTGTGGATGATAAAGTGGATGTCTGTTGCTTGTTCACATAACAGTCCAGGGACGAAGGTCCAGTTGGCTCCACACAGTCACTCGGGAGGCCAAGTTGATGGCTTCTCTGCCATTTCCCACTTGTGGTTTTCACAGTCCCTATGGGCCATGCCATTAAAACGGAAAAAGTACAAAGACACATGTGTGATTGGGGTTCCTGGGCCTGGCCTGGAAGTGGAATATCACGTCTACTCAGATTCTTTTACAAAACAGAAGTTACGCTCATGGCCGCAGCTCCCAGCAGGGGGCGCTGTGGAGTGTAATTTACTTAGAGGTTTGCACCTGCCTGAGGAAGACTTTGATGCTCATCCCACAGCCTCTTTCACGGGAATTAATAGTCTCCAAGTGCCTCGTGTGCATCAGATGGTCCACCAGGTGCTTTTGATGCCCTATCTTACCTCATCCTCAGATGTCATTAGGTGTGGTAGATAATGCAGTTATCAAGTTGACAACAAAGGAAACTAGGTTGCAGAGGGTGTAACAGCTAAGCAATTACCATCCTCCTCCTTAACACGGCAGTCAGGAATGGAAGAGAATAGTTACTGTGCTTCAGAAAACATTGTCTTTAATTGGCTCACTGTAGTAGGCAGAATGGCACCCCCAACATGCCCAGACCTTAATCCCTGGAGTGGGTGCTGATGTTTCATATACATAGAAAAAGGGACTTTGCTCCTGTTCTTAAGGTTTGGGACTTTAAAGGAGGAGATTGTCCTGAATTGGCTCGGTGGGCTGAATACAGTTATACGAACAGAGGCTTTGCTGCGGCTGCAGGTAGAGCGAGGCAGCAGAAGTGGCAGCCAGGGAGATCTGAGGGTAAGAATCTGACATACTTTATTGGTTCTGAAACTTGGGGGCTCTGTGGAAGGACAGTCAGAGGCCCCTAAGAGCCAAGGGGCAGCTCCAACTGACAGCCAGTAAGGAAGTAGAAACCCTTTTCTATTACCACAACTGAATTCTGCCAACAGCCTGACTGAGGCTGGAAGTGGATTTTCTCCTGAGCTTCCAGAAAGGAGCACAGCCCTACTGATACCTTGAATTCAGTCCTTTTTCTGGTTGTTGTTTGTTTTGAAACAGAGTCTCACTCTGCTGCCCCAGGCTAGAGGGCTGCGGGGTCCTAGCTCACAGCAACCTCAAACTCCTGGGCTCAAGCAATCCTCCTGACTCAGCCTCCCAAGGAGCTTGGACTGTGCGCACCCACTACAATCCTCAGATGTTTTTCTACTTTTAGTAGAGACAGAGTCTTACTGTTGCTCAGGCTGGTCTCGCACTCCAGAGCTCAAGCAATCCTCCCACTTTGGCCTCCCAGAGTGCTAGGATTACAGGAGGGAGCCACCACGCTGGCCTTGAGTTCAGGTTTAAGAGAGTAAGCAGAGACACCTGCTGGAGCCATCCTCTGCCTGGACTTTTGGACCTACAGAAACTAGGAGATAATGCAAGAGTGTTAATCCAAGCCACTGAGTTTGAGGTGGTTGTAGCAGCAAGAGAAAACTAATGGACTTCCCTAAATCTTTTTTTTTTAATTTGAAACCATTTATTTTTTGACATTTTATAATGCCATTTCTGTTAGTTTTTAGAAAGGAAAATTTTAAAACAAAAAGAAATGACAGGACCTATGAATAAACAGAAAATACTTTGCATAGGCGCCTAAGATTGGACTGTCTCATCTTGTGCTATTCTTTTTTAAAATTTCAGAATATTACAGGTGCACACATGTTTTGTACATTTCAGGTCAAAGTTATAAACGTGCCCTTTACCCAGAATGTGTGCCTCATACCCATTAGGTGTGATTACCCAACACCTTCCTCTTTCCACCTGCTTGATTCCTGCAGCGTGGGTCCTTTTTTACTCCCCTGCGTGCACTTAAGTGTTGACTGACTGGTCCCAATTTAGTGTTGAATACATGTGGTGTTTGCTTTCCCACTCCTGTTAAGTTTCACAGAGAAGAATGGTCTCCAGTGCTATCTAGGTTATCACACAGATATTAGATGGCCATTCTTTGTATGGCTGAGTAGTACTCCACGGTACATAGACGCCAGGTTTTATGAATGCATTTACGTATTGATGGGCGTTTCTGCATCCCCGCAATTGTGAATTGTGCTGCTATAAATGTTTGGGTGCAGGCATCTTTTTGATAAAATGATTTTCTTTTTCTTTTGGGTGAGTACCCAGTAGTGGGGGTGCTGGATCAAATGGTAGGTCACCTTCTGGTTCTTTTTTTTTTTTTTTTGAGACGGAGCCTCTATCCCCCTGGGTAGAGTGCCATGGCATCACAGCTCATAGCAACCTCCAACTCCTGGGCTCAAGCGAGTCTCCTGCCTCCACCTCCCAAGTAGCTGAGACCACAGGCGCCCGCCACAACACCCGGCCATTTTTTTTTTTTTTTTTTTGGTTGAAGCCATCGTTGTTTGGCGGGCCTGGGCTGGGGATTCGAACCTGCCACCTTAGGTGTACATGGCTGGCGCCTTAGCCGATTGAGCCACAGGCGCCGAGCCAGGAATCATGATTTTCAAAGTAGGTGAAAGCTTATCATTTGAACATGTGTTTTCTGTGTAAGTTTTCCATGTGGTGTCAACATGAACTCTGCTTCCTACTTCTCTCAAACACCTTAGTTAGTTACACATTTCCCAGTATTACTGTACATAGATGAAGATGACACCTTGCTGTAGTTAACTCTGATTCATTAAGGCCACTCAGGAGTACCCATTGGGGATTTATTTTTTTAATAAAGTAGAAGTGATTTGCATTCCAGATAGATGACTTTGGAGGCAATTTAGAGGCTGTTTTGGAGGGGATTGGTGCATGTGTTTAGAGGGCCTGTCTAAGCAGGAAGCCAAGGGAAGAATTGGTTGCTACAATTTTATCAATAAAATAGAAGATGAAGTTGTCTGTTAAAGGAGAAAGGATGAGGGAGGTGATGGCTTGGAATAGTTACTGGGAAGAAAGAGAGAGGTGATTGGGCCCCTGTAATTCCTGCCCTACCCTATACCTTCCTACAGATGACTCTGACTTCCCTGCCACCCTGAGCAACCAGAGGCACCACGTGCACTCTGTGTCATCGCGTGTCCTCTCTACCGCAGGAACCTGTGACTGCCCAACCTCCTGCTTGCCTCTGGCTTGGCCTCCTCCCCTAACCTAGTCCTTAGCTAATGGTGTCCCAGAGGTGGCTCCTCTGTACAGCCCACAACTTCCTCCTGCTTAAGAGTTATGGAGTCTCTGGGATAAACTTCTTGAGCTTAAAGCGTCTTTTCCTTTAGTGCCTCCAATGTAACATGTTCCATGTAAGTCTGAGTTAAGCTAAATACCAAGTCCCTTTCTCATCTATGTCTTTGCTCTGAGCAGCTGCCATGACCAACCAACCTTTGTCCAACAACCAACCTCCCTACCTGAGATTTGGTCCCTCTCTGTTTCTCTTTGATCCCAAATAGACTGTTAGGGTAGCTTCCCTTTGTCCTCTCTCTCCCCTCTCTCTCCCTGGCCATCTTCACTCCTCCCCTCCAGGGCACCTTCCTTCACAATCCTTCCAATAAAAGTCCTTTTCATTTTGATTCCCTAAGGACTTGTTGTTATACAAGTATTTCTTGGTTTGCTCATACATTGTTAGACTTGGGATTCTTTCCCTCTGTGTTTCCTCCTTTTCCATTTATAGATCAATGGTTTTTATTCTCCACTATTCCTACCCTGTTTCCCAAAACACAATGTACGAGGCCCTTCTTTATTTCTTCCCTAGATTTTACTCATGTAACATTTAAAAATGTTTACAGCAGGTGAAAGTCAAGCTGATTGGCCTTTTGCATAATCTGCATTTTTGCATATTAAAAACATATTTTTTACCTTAATTTTAAGCATTTTTTTTCTGCTTGGAAATAATTTAAATTGTTCCTAGTAACGGAGAACACACTCTGCTAAATCACACTTGACTGAGTGCACTGTTAATTCTTCCAGACTTACAGAACTTATTATAAATTATTCAGTGTTCAAACAGTGTATTAGCTCTTTGAAAATTATTAAAGTTTCTTTTCAAAAAATGAATTAAACTGTTACATTGAATGAGTAGCAGTTACATTATACATTTGAAGTGCTCATGTATTTAGAATATTTTATTGAAGTTACAGCTGTCTCACGTGCCTGTAAAAAGCACAGTGCTATTATGTGAATTGTAAATACCAAGATATTGTTCTTTGTGGAAAAAGCTAAGAATGTTAGTAGGAAATTATACTTTTCTAGTATGATAACTAGATTTTCTGTTCTTTTACATTTATGAGACTTCTTACTTTAGCACTGAGAGATTCTAAGTGATATAACTCAAACTTGCAAAGCAGCATTACTTTTCAGATTTTCAAGTAATGTAGTAATCTGATTGCTACCATCATCTTTCTTTAAGGCTTCCGCATGACTTCTGATATCAAATCTGCCTTAGAAAAATTACTTTTTACATAGCACTTAACTTGTAGAACACAATGTTTATAATTGAAAGGCTGATGGGTATAATTTAAAGTATTTCAGAACTCTTTCTCCACAGTGGATATGTCTCCAAATTCTTGCCGTGGCTAACAATGCTCTGTTTGATCGACACCTTACCCACTGTGCCAGTTGGGTTTGCTGGAGTCAGAAATGTAAAAAATATGTTGGGGGTTGCCTGCATGATCATAAAGGGAAGAAGGGGATAGGAAGAATACCTTTCAAATAGAAGACTTTTTTATGGTTTCCAAAGTCCAGTTCATTAATTTTAATTCTTTTATACATCATGACTTTTGTATGCAGAATAATCTTTGCCTAAATCATCGTCATATCAATTTCCTCCTATGTCTTTTCTAGAAGTTTATAATTTTAAGTTTTACATTTTGGGGTTTTAGCTTATCTGAGCTTTTTATACTTAGCCCCTTTTTTTTATTATGGGCAAAGTTATTTTTTAATATATGGATGTCCATCTGTGCCAGTATCACTTCTTGAAATGACTGTCCTTTCGCTATTAAATTCTCTTTTCGGGGGCTCGGTGCCCATAGCACAGTGGTTATGGTGCCAGTCATATACACCAAGGGTGGCAAGTTCGAACCCAGCCCAGGCCAACTAAACAACAATGATAACTGCAACATAAAATGGCCGGGCGTTGTGATGGGTACCTGTGGTCCCAGCTATTTGGGACGCTGAGGCAAGAGAATTGCTTGAGCCCAAGAGTTTGAGGTTGCTGTGAGCTGTAATGCCATAGCACTCTAACAAGGGCAACATGGTGAGACTCTGTCTCAAAAAAAAAAAAAAATTCTCTTTTCAGCTTTTCCAGAAATAATTTGATCATGTATATAATGCTATTTCTGAAATCCATTCTGTTTACAAAAGCTTATATGTCTGTACTTTTACAAATATCATGCTATATTGATCATTGCATTTTGTAATTAATTTTGAAGTTAGGTAGTATGCGTTTTCTAACTTTGTTCTTTTTTCAAAACATTTTTGGATATTTGAGTTCCTTTGTTTTTCTACATAAATTTTATATCAGCTTTTATATCTCTACAAAAAGGAGAAATTTTGTCATTATTCAGATTGGGATTCTGTTGAATCTGTTGATGTGTTTGGGGGAGTACTGACACATTAACATTATTAAGGCTCCCAGTTCATGAACAGCATAAACTTTTTGTTTAGGACTTTATAAATTTCTCACTACCTTTGTAATTTTCAACATAACAGATCTCAGGTGTATTTTATTAAAGTTATGTGCCTGAGTATTTATGGTGCTATTTTAAATGGTGCTTAAAAAAATTTCAATTTCCAAAAATTTATTGCTCCTGCATGGAAATGTAGTAGTTTTGTTTTGTTTTGTTTCTGGGTGTGTGCACAAATGTGGGAATTGACCTTGTATCTTGTGACCTACCAAACTTATTACCTCTAATAGCTTTCTTGTGATATCTTTGGAATTTTCTACATTGAAACCCAAGTAGTCTTTGAAGAGGGACAGTTTTACTTATGTCCTGTCATGCTATATTCTTTGCCTTGCTTCCCCCTGACTTATTGATCTGGTTAAGGATTCCATCCTGATGGTGAATCAGAGGGGATAAGCATAGCTATTCTTGCTGTATTCCTGATCTTGGGAAAAGACAGTCAGCCTTTTGCCTGTAAGTAAAATATTAGCTGTAGTTTTTTCCTAGATGCATTTATCAAGTTTGGAAATTTCCTTCTGTTGCTTGCTTGCTGAGTCTCTAGCCTGCTAAATGCCTTTTCAAAGCCATTTTTCCCCATCTGTTGCAATGATCACAGTAAAAGGAAAAAAATAAATGTTTCCATAAAGATTTCATGTTCAAGTTTATTTTCTTTAACTTAATGTATAAGAAACTGCATGGTCTCTGCACTTTCTACATCCCTCTAATCTTGTTATTCCCTACATGCACCTTCACTTGCTCTGGAGCAAGAAATTGCTTGTATTTCTCTGAATATATCATACCAATAATTTAGTAAGATATTTCTAGTAAATACCATGCTCTACCACCTAGATTTCTATTGATGCATGAAGGATCTCTTCTTGAACCTTGGGAGCACTGCGGGATGATAGACCTCAGGTGTCAGCCTGCTCCAGAAATTATCTTCTGATATAGAGAGCTAACATACCGGAGGTCATGGCACCTTCCTTAGAACATCCTGCATCTATGGCATGGGCATAAAGACCCAGCCCTCTCAGCCCAAAGAGGGGAGGGACAGTGAAGGCCCAATTCTGAAGGACCATTTCCAACTTTACAGGAATTGTTAGCTATTGTGGTTAGGTGACCAATTGTTAGCTATTGTGGTTAGGTGACCCAAAGTGCCAGTTTGCCCAGATCTGAGGGGTTTTTCAGGACACAGGCTGTTCATTGCTAAAAGTAGGAAAGTCCTGGCTAAGCCGGATGACTTGGTTACCCTAAGCTTCAGGAACTAATTCATCTATTTCCAAAATCCTGTTTTACTCCTTTTCTGCATCAGGTGCTAATCCTGAGTGCACTCCCTGCCTTTCTCCTCTCACGCTCATTCCTGCCGTGGCACCTGACTGAAATGAATGGATATGTGGAGGAGAAAAGAGGAAGCAGGGAGGCCCGAGAGGGAGACAGGTGCCTTGTTCTTGGGGAGAGAGAGACAGAGAGAAAGAGAGAGTAGCAGGGTAGCGGGAACAAAGATGAAAAAGAAATAGATACAAAATTCTTTCTTACAAATCAAGCTAATGAATATTATTGATGAATTAATTTATGAGTCATGGGAGCCTGCTCAATATTTGGGGTTGAACAGCCAAGCGAATGGTGGCATCATTAACTAACATGGTAAAGGGAATAATGAGTTACTCTATCTTCAATTCAGTATGGGATGTATGAGTGGAGATTTCAAATAGATAGAAAGTTCCAGAGCCAAAGGAGGTCTGGATCAGTGACACAGATCTGGGAGACAGTGACATCCCAAAGGTTAAAGTTGTGGGAGAAAATCGGATCACCAGACGAGACTGCAAGAAACAGTTGCTCTGAAGATTTCCTGGGTTTTCAAGTTCGTTTAAAAATCTAAAGAAAACTAGAAATCATCTTTTTAGAAAAAAAATCATGCTTGTAGTTTTTTTTATTAGTTCCTAGGACTTCTGCCTTAGTTGTCACATGGGAATCTGTGTGACTCCTTCCTCAAAGGACACAATTCATATCAGACTAGTGCCCACTTGACTGTGGAGTGACCTCACTTTTAATAATTATATACTCAATGCCTCCTTCTTACATAAAGTCGCATTCTGAGGTACTCAGAGGACTTCAACGTAACTTTGGAGTCACAATCAAGCATGTAGCAAATTCTCTACCATGTTAAGGATTCAGAGACGCTCTTGAAGTCCAACCTCCCAAAGCATAATGCTAGATTCACCAGCATTTGCAGGATGGACGTGGAAAGAGATGATGGCAAAGAGAATGAGAAAAAACAGGGAGAGCAGAAGCCTATATCCCCTTTCAAGGAAGCCAAAAGAAAAGAGAGTTCAAACACAACCCAGAGGCCAGGTAAGTAAAGTACTGCCAAGGGTGTCCTGGAACGCAAATGAGTCTGGCTGCTCACAGGCAGTGCTCCATAGCACTGTAATGATTCTATGCTGTGTTAACATTTGGGGCTTTTATGAATGCCAGGCACTAGTCTAAGCACTTTTCGTGTATTATGGCATTTAATGTTCACAACTCTATTGCTGTCCCCATTTTGTAAATGAGAAACTAGAGAGTTAAAACCGCTTACATACAGGGACATACTTAGTAGCTAAAGGGCATCCCAGACCATGACATATTGACATTTTCAAATTGTTAACTTTTGGTTTTCTCTGCCCTAATCTGTACATCCTCATTCTTCCTCATTTCAGTCATTAAATAAATTCTCAAATCATTGACATTTTGTTTCTTAAATCAGCTCATCTCTTTATCTCATTTCATGAATTAAATACATTCATTTTCTTGGTTACCCAAGCCAGGAAGTACAGGACACTATATTTCTCTTTGCCCTTTTCTGCCCTTTTCCAGGTTTAATCAGTGCTGCCAGGTTGTCAGTCTTCTGCTTAACAGCTGTCAGTGTGTCTGCATTTCCCACAGGATGAGGAGGTTGGGCTGTGGGTCTTGTCTACATTCGCAGCCTCGTCTCTCAAAGTTCTCCGGTTGCTTGCTCCCTCCACAAGCCATGTAGTAACCAGGTTGAGTTCTGTGCTGTACCTCACCCCTTCCCTTTGCTCTGTCTGTGGTGGCTTTCCCTCTTGGCACCAGGTGACCTCCCTTTGTATTTCTGCCCCAAACTCACAGGCACCTTCTCTTATGAGATCTTTCACGAGGTCCAATGCCAAAGGCAGAACCAATGTCAGGAAGACATTTGCCTTGGATTTTGTCAAAGTTGGAGGATGTGAAAAGGAGAAGAGAAAAACAAATGTGTAACATGCTTGAAGGACAGAGTGGTAATGACGGAATGGGGCTGTGGGGTTTTAAAGAAGGGAAACAAACCATCAGCTGGAGCCCTGCTTCCCCACCATATTATACAATCAGTGTAAATAACCTGTCTTCCAAAAGAGAGCTTTGTGAAGATATGTAGTGAAGAACTCGAGGCTGTTCTACTAAATCACATTTATACATTTACTTATTGAAAAATAAGCCTCATTAAACAGTCGTAAGGTTATTTGCGGTTTTTAATGGCTCCTAGGTGTTTGTTTTTCTAAGTACTGTTTAGCTTAAAATTAATGGCTATGATTATATAACTAAGGCAGACTACAACACATTTCATTAAGAGGTATACTTTTTGTTTGTTTTCATACTATTCATTTTTTATAATTTAGTATTACTAAGGATAATATCTATATACCAAAATAAGGGTTTTGTTCTTGAATGGATATTATGGATTCTCTCTAAGACTGCTCATGACATTTTGGCAGAACTAAGGAATCCTGAACCCCAGATCATGACATTTATTTCCTTTATTGCCCAAGTTCTATTTTAGGCCAATTATATAATATAGTTATTTTTAGTTTCTTTTCCCAATTTTGTTGCAAATGTTATGTTATATATAATACTTGGACATTTAAAATGCAATACCAGGTAGATAGACAGAGATGTGTGTTTGTGTGTATACACATTTTTTTTTTCATTTTTTTTTTGTTGTTGTTGTTGTTGCAGTTTTTGGCCGGGGCAGGGTTTGAACCCGCCACCTTCAGCATATGAGGCTGGTACCCTACTCCTTGAGCCACAGGCGCCACCCCATATTTATATTTTATATCATACTAAGCAAATTGAATAAACAAAGCACTAACTGCAAAAAATAAGCATTTTATTTTTGCCCTAACCACTATTTCTCCTCCTTTTCCAAACTGGAACACAATTCCCTCCTCTGTGCTGCCTGGCTTCACGTGTGTGCTGTTGTTATGGGACATACACACTCTCTTGTAATGTATTAGTTGACTTCTGTCTCCTCCAGTCTTTGATAAACTATTAGGAAATAGAAAATCACTTGCATTTTTTGCATATCCTCAGCACAATGCACAGATATGAACAGTGAATGAATGAACTCCTGGAGTTTGCTGTGTGTTGTGAGTCTCTTCAGGACTTGAGTATTCACATGTGTGTTAACAGCATGAGAAAAAAATGGCACCTTCGGTTGATGTTTTAAGGTAACTTCCAATGCAAGGTAGAACATTTCCAAAATTAAAATGGAACTCAGTTAGAAAATGATTAAAATGTGACATAGGTTTCCAAGCATCATCTATTATTTACAATAATAGAGGCTAATATGGTTAGTTAATGGTTCATATTATTTTCCATATGTATAACCCTTGTTACTAGAGCTTCTATTCTCTGGGAAATGTGGCTCATATATTATTCTGTATGTTTTTATTTTTCTTAGCATATATGAAAGTTTTATCTCAGTTTTTAATAACACTCAAAGAGAAATTTATTTTCAAAAACAGAAGTTCAGTTGCTGGGAAAGACTAGGACAGTAGCAAATACTAAAACCATAAATGACAGATAGAAGCTATCTATTTCCCGTTTGGCTAAAATCCTCATCTTTGGAATGTCTTTGGTTTATTCATAATGGTTGAAGAAATTGGGACTCTTCCAGTCCTGGCTTCCTGGGACCAAAGTTAAATGTTTACTTCTAATTCTATGTGTGTGAATAGGCACTTAACACATAATAGCCATTGTTAAAGAGAAGGAAGAAAAGAGAAAGTAAGGCTTAAAATTCACTATGTTGATTTTGAAACATTTGAAAAGTTTATTCTCTGTTCTTTCAACTTCAATAAGTCTCCTGAAAAGGAAATGATGTATTCTGGGAAATATTATTGCTTAGCTGCAAAGCTGTAGTTCAAACATAGGACCCCTAATATTTCATTTAATATTTATCTCATCTCCCTTTTCTCATTATTAATTGAAATATTACATGAGAAAAGGATTTTTCCAAAAGGCCATTCTGTAGAAATGTTTTAATGGTTATTGTCTTTTATGTATTTCCAGGGATGGTCACTTGTATTTTAATTAATATATTTATCTCTTCATTAGGTTTTCATAATATGATACTAATATAACATGAACAAAATAAATCTCATAGTAATGACACAAGAATTGGCAACTAAACATATTAATGATATCCAAATCTTAATTCTTAGCTTGTTCCAACTAAAACAAAAATTAAAAAAAAATAGAAAATATATCCAATAATGCATTCACTTATCTCTTATGTTTTAATTAAGAGGTTTCAGAAGCAGAACACTCTACCAAAGAATGAGAGGAGCACAAAAGTTATCTGTAGTGCATAAAATTAGTTGGATTCCAAACATATAAAAATTAAGGAATAAAAGCAAGTATAATACACTATTTATATGGTATATCAAATATTGAGGGAGAGTACAATATATGTAATTCTTCTGGAAAAAATGAATTATACTTTTACTTTTTGAGGTAAATAAATACGATTGGCAGATAGGAAATCAAAGTAAATGTGCCCTACAGAACATATGGAACAAGAGCCTGGTGGGGATGTTTCTTAGTTGCCATGTATTCTGTGTCTTCTATAATTCATTAGACAATAACTTGAATTGGTATGTGAAAGACTGAAGCCTAGTGCTTGATGTCAGTCCTGTACGTATTTTAGAAACCTAACACTTAAGAAAAGTATAGCAATGGTTAATTAAATCTTACAATGGAATGATTTCTTTTATCTGTTTACATTCATTGCTTTTGTTATACTTTATTTCACGTAAAATAATAACAAAATATTTTTGCTATTAGAACCAGCCACTCAAATGCTATACTTCAAAACAACTTATCTGCCTACCTTTCGTAGCTTAATTTCTGAGAGATGTAATTATACTAAGGAGAATTCTTTTGTCAGTTATTTCAGTGTTGAAATTTGATTCCAGTGTTTTCTCTTCTTGGTCAGAAGTTCTTCCTTTCCTTAGTTAAAAGGAAATATGTGTTTAAGAAACTTATAGTATATTGCATTATTTCCTTACATGTCATAGAAATTCAGTGCCTTATATTCCTCACAAAGTTATTCAGTGCCTTACGTTCATGCTGCCAATTCAGTTTAGTGAACAATTTTTATTCATCTAAGAAGCTGAAGGAAGTACTTCATTCCTGTTAGCAGATACGAACATTTAAATTTAATATAAAAATCACATAGTATAGCACTGTCATCATTCTATTCCCTTAAATCCCTTTCATCTATTATTTAAATGGGGTGCGTGTTAAACACCTTTCTTTCCCTCTTTCCTGATTTCCACTCTGCCTCACAATCATATTTTGCTTCAGAAATACCTCTCAAATCATTCTTCCTTTGTCCCGCTTCTAGCACATCCTAGTCCAAATCATGGTTTGCCCTCCATTGCAGTGGACTCCTCACAGGACTACCCACATTCCCTCTGGCTTCTAACACTCTTTCCACTGTAGCCAAACAGCTCTTTCCAAAGCACACACCTTACTACCTGGCCTCCAGATTTAAAATGTGGCAGGAGTCTGTATTCTTTTTTTTTTTTTTCCCACAGTTTTTGGCTGGGGCTGGGTTTGAACCCGCCACCTCAGGCGTATGGGACCGGCGCCTTACTCCTTTGAGCCATAGGCACTGCCCTAGGAGTCTGTATTCTTAAAGAAAAAACTCCTGAGTGAGACCTGCAAAGCCATGTATGATACAACTCCCCTTGGTCCCTTATGATACATTTCGTTCTCCCAGCCACCCCAGCACTGCATTCAGATCAGGGTCCCACCAGTCTTCAGTCACCTGACCTAGTCAGGCTGTCCTCTCCCATGCTGGTCCTTGGTCAGATCCAGTCTTCCCCTCCTTCTCATTCAGATGTTAGTATCTTTTCCTCGGGGAATAGTTCCTTGACGACCTTGCCTGGGTCACGTCTTCCCATTACAACATCGTAGCAGAACAGCTCTTCTCTCTGTCGCCACTTTTCATTAGCTTACTTACTTATTTCTCTGCCTTCCCTAGTAGATGGTTGGATCTAGAAGGTCCTGTGCTTTGTCTGCTTTTCCTTATTTTATTACCTGGATGTAGGATACAGCTGAAAGAATAGTAGGCAATCAATAAATATCTATTGAGTCTATGAATAATAAAAAAGGCTTTACATTTCAAAATCTTATGATTATGAATGATTTAAAAAACAAAACAAACTTACCACATGGAGTGTATGTGTGGTAAATCTCTTAAACAGCGAAATAGGGGTAGAAGCTTAAAAATTCAGAGTCTTGTGACCAAACTTCTGTAGTCAATGATAATCCTCAAGAATTTTATCATTTAGCTACAAATTCATCATATCTTCATTGACATAATAATATTGAAATGTCACTGTACATATTAATAATAATAGACTATGCTATAGGAAAATAAAGTTCCTTATTATTTTCTAATCCCCCCCAACTTCTCACTCCTCACCTCCTAAATGTCACCAATTGCTCTGGGTAGATAAGAGCCCTATACTTGGTTTTATATTTAGTCTTTCTTTAAAAGATTGAAGAATTTTGTTTATCCCTGAGGATTAAATATAAAGACTTTCCAAGAAGCCAAAATAGTGCTAAATCCAAGGAGCTGTGTCTATTTAGAAAAGAAGACAAAAATCACACTTAAAAGAGGCAAAGGAAATGAGATAAGAGTTTGAAAAGCATGTAGGGAGAAGTGAAAACAGACACAGCCCCGACTTTATCTTTTCAAGAAATCCACCATGCTTCAACTTTTGAACATCTGAGAACCTGAAATAATGGTGTCTATATCTGATCTCCCCTAGAGTCCTGTTTTGATGTTGATAAATGTTGTTTTCACAGCGCACTGCTACCAGATAAGGTTTCCCTGAATTACCCAGAGGCCAAGCACCATCTCCCTTTTTTCTTTTTTTTTTTCAATTTATTTTGCAGTTATCATGCTGCAAGCATGGGTCAACATAGTTGGAAATAACTTTAAGTAGTTGCATGAGCCAATAAATGAGTGTAGCCATGGGCTGTTTTGGGGTTGTATGGTGATTTTCAAGAACTTCACAATTAATCCTGGGATGAGACATTAGTTTAAGAATAGTGAGAACCACGTCTCGTACTTCCAGATTGCCTTTCAAGGAGCGGGCACATTGGGCCAATGTTTATACATCTGAAAACTACCCAGTATTATTAATACCTCATTTCCCAATGTCTAGTCTAGTTTGGTCAGATGCTGGCCTTGTTTTTTCAACGTGTGTAGATAAATCTGAATGATCTTATCAAAATAACTTTTAAACGTAAATTATTCCATAAGGTCAAGTGAGATTGGACCCATAGATTGTATATTGCATTCCTACCACAGATACCTGAAAACCAATATGAAGTACGGAGATGTTTGTACCCAAGTATGCCCCCTAAGTCATCACAGAAATGACTTTATTTTGGCATAATTTTTACATTAAATATATGCTTTCAATTTCCCTGACATTTGTTACCTTGTTTCTTATTTTCATATTTTTATTGAGTATATTTTCTTGTCCTTGGATTCCTTGATCTTTGTTCATCTTTCTGTTTAATTTAATAGAGAACACAGTAGGATTATTATGAGCCTCATTGGTGGGACCACAAGACCAAGATTTGAATCTCTACCCAGCTGCCTGCTAGCTTTATGATTTGGCCCTCAGTTAACTTCTCTCTTCTTCAGATTCTTTCTCTACAAAATGGAGATAGTAATAGTATATAGCTCTTTAAATAAGTTAATACATTAAAAACACTTAGAACAGTGTCCTTCTCTTAAGAAGAACTATAAGATTGTGATTACTGTTATTGTCACACCGATTATTATAGAAGAGTACATATTAATGCCTACCATGTGCCACTGAGCAATTTATTGGCAATGGGAGACAGTGACAAACCTGTCAGGAGTCAAAAGCCTAGTGAACAGGGGCAGATGATGACCTAGTAAACAAAAAGTAAAATTATAACTAAGATATATTAAATGAATGGAATACTATGGCTTTGAATAACAGCAGAGGACAACTTTGGAGAGGACAGTCACTGTCAGAAAGCCTTCGGGGTGATTTAGTACGCAATCTTAAGACTGAAAGAGAGTGAATTATGACAAGAACAAGGACAGAGTTTCTTTTCAAATAGAAAACAGCCTGAGCAAGAAGCCTCAAAAGAAAGAAAGCACTTGCTGAGCTCTGGTAAGGGGAACAGGATTGTGTGGATGGGTAAGAAAGAGAGTGAGAGCAAGATAGAGAGGATGGAGTGAGGCCAAGAGGCAGCAGAGGCTGAATCACATACTGAGCACATGAGGAGCTCAGTCTGAGTTCAGTGTAAGCCATCACAAGGCTTTAAAGTCATGATGCTTTAAAATTCTAGATTACTGTGTGCAATGTTGAAAAATTGGTTGGAGGGAACAGTGATGCAAGAGTTGGAGTTTTTCAAAAATAGTCTGGGTGAGAGATGGAGTGGTCTAAAATAGTGACAGTGCAGGTTAAAAGATGTGTGCGATATGTGAAATATGGAAGTTGAGAGGGGAAAAAAATAAAAGATGACTCCTAATTATGTGTCTTACACAACTGAGGGGGATAGAGGTGCCATTCCTGAGAGGGAGAAGATGAGGGGAGGAATAGGTTTAAGCAACAGAGGAGAGGATGCAATAGAGAATTCTCTTTGAGATTAAGATTAAGATGGTTCTTTGACACAGAAATGTAGATACAAAAAAATAATTGGAAATATCATTTGGAATTCATAAGTGAGGTAAGGACTGGAGATGTAAATTTAGGAGATACCACATAATGACATTTAAAGTCACAGGGCTGGCATAGTTGAACTAGGAACAGAATGTAAAAGAGAAAAATGCAGATTCCTGGGACCAAGCCCTGAGGATCTCTGAAATTTCCATGAAGACACAAATATTCCATTTCTGATTACTCTGGATAAATTGATGATTGTTTTATTACAGCATAAGTCTATAAATATCAATACATCATTATACAATATAGGCATGTTATGTACCATGTGATATGTTGTAATGCAAAAACCATAAATGTTATCACTCGTCTTTGCATTCTTTTGTTTGGGTCTTTTTGATCCAGTTTTATAAATATGAGAAGAAGTAAATTATTCTAAAATACATCCTAGACACAAAGTAACATATATTAGCAAATATAAATAATTAGTTGTGAGATATACTAGTCCATACGTTTTTTTGAATAATTTGTTGTAAGCAATATAAAATGAAAAGAGAAAAATTACCATAGTTTGTTGAATCCTTAAGATTCTCTAAGTGACCCTGTACATGGTTTGTTCTTTTATTCATGAGTACTCTTTTGAGAGAGAAAAGGTGTTGGAACCTAATAGACATCCATGAATGTAAGGAAATTTGGCGATGGTCAGGTGAAATAGTCTGGATGCAAAATGAGAAAAGATGTACTGGCTCAGAGACAACTTATGTGGTGGAGGTAAATGTTTATTGGTTCTTATAACTTAGCTTCCTAGTAGCTGGGATAGGTGACAGTTATGGGGATTCAAGGTAAAGGAGATTTACTTCAGGCAAATCTAAGTACTCACGGTTCCCAGGAGCTGCTGCTACCACGGGCACATCCACATGAGTTTTCTGGAACACAGTGAGCAATGGAGGTCAGTGTCACAACTCATAATGCCAAAGAACAGGAAAATGCACACGTGGCTGAGAGTTTCAATACAGAAGTGTCAGCTTCCTCTATCACTTTGAGCCATCTTCATTCTTTTCAACAGGGTCTCTGTGGGTAGGCTCTTTTCTGAGTTCACAAGTGTGATCACTTCCAAGCACAATCATCAAGGAAAGACAGCAGAGGTTTATAGGGGCAAGCCTTCAGTTGGGCTTATAGAGTGGCGTAATTCAATGAGAGAAGATAATCAGATCACATCCAGATGCAGGAAGACAATGAGGAGTCATTAAAGTGGCTTGAGCAACACAGGCCACTTTATTAAAGAGAGCCAGGCTATGGCATAAATCCACGTGATATTTTTCAAGGAAATCATGATTTTTTGAGCATGCAAAAAATACTTGAAATTTAGACAGCTCTGGTGGCTTTAAAATATTTAGCCAAAATACAATGACTGCTATAATAATTAGATTGTAATTTTTTTAAGGTAAATACTCAATTACTATGTTTTGAAGAACACAAGCAGCAAACTGTGGGTGGCTTACAGATTGAAAACCAAAAAGACGGCATCAAGACAACAGCAGGCTCAGGGGAGTGGGAGCCATGTCTCTAACAGCCAAATGCAAAGGGAAAACCTCATGTCCACAGAGCTGACGTCACCCCCATGTGTTAACCTGCATGGGGGTGACGGCCAAGGAGGGTGCCAGAGGAAATGCTGTGCCGTGCTCCTGAAGAGACAGCTGCAGCCAGGAATGGGCTTTGCACCTGTCTATGGCTTTGCACATAGACACTTCTACTGTGAATAGACACACTTTGTTGATAGCCCTGAAAGGAATAGGGGTCTTTTTATACCTTTAAGCGTAAATATGTGATTTTGATTCCAAAGTCTCATGCTTCAACAAGAGAACATTACTTTATAGAAGCAAAGGAAAAAGAAAAGAAAAAGGCTGTGGAATGAGTGACAGAGATGATGGCTCTGGCGTGTAGTCCACCGGAACAACTGCTTTGTTCATGCTAACAACACTGCTGGGTTTCCATAATTAGAGTTGTACCAAAGCAAGTTGATAGTCAGCCATAGTTTTATTTTCTAAAAACCAAATTACTTTTCTTTTTGTAATTTTTATCTTGTCCACCTAAAACATTACTATGTTCTGGAATAAGAAGGAAGTGCCTTTTATGTACTCTTTTATTTTTTTGTTGGTCTCTTCCTTAATAATAGATTTTTAGTTATATTATCTTATATATGTTATATTGTGGAGTAAAAGCAATAACTTACCTAGGAGGTTAAAAGGAAGCTATAAAAAAGTAATAACCTTCTGCATCGTTCTTTTCATTAAAGTTACCTGCACTTGATATTTTTTTACTTCAAGTTTTTAAATTAGAATAACCTGAAAGTCTCTTATTTTGGACTTGTCATTGCTATATAGAAGACAACACTTTCAACATATTGCCAAATGCTGTCTTTTCCAGTTAAATCTAAGATGCAATATTTTGAGAGATAATCATAATGATTTTTATGGCACTTTATTTTTGTCCATTTGCAAGCTAGCGTAGTACAAAGTCATGAGAATATGACCAAGAGTAAGGACAACTTCTGTCATACTTACTGCCTGGCAGAAAATTACTTTCACTATAGAATAGAATAAAGGCAGAGAATTTACTTTTGCCATCAGAGTGATGTCTTAAAGCAGGTGAGTTTATCAGGCAAGAAAGAAGACTAGAGAAACTATCCCTAAGATCACTTGCAAGGTAATAGCATTGCCTTTCAGGAAGCCACTAAAGCAAAAAGGAGAAAAATCCTGGGAAAAAACTGTTTGCTATCGGATTAAGTTTCTCCTGATTGAAATGCAAACGAGTTTGTTGAATTTAAAGACACAGAATTTTAGAGAAGAATATAAGACACCTCTGGTTTAAGAATTTGTTAGAAATGCAATTCTCTTGGACAGAAATGCCTCTGAAGAGGACAGGTGAATGGCCAAAAACACATGAAAAAATGCTCATCATCTGTACTCATCAGAGAAATGCAAATCAAAACCACTCTGAGATAGCACCTAACTCCAGTAAGATCAGCCCACATCACAAAGTCACAAATCTGCCTCTGTTGTCGTGGATGTGGAGAGAAGGAAACACTTCTACACTGCTAGTGTGATTGCAAACCAATACAGCCTTTAAGGACAGAAGTATGGAGAAGTCTCAAAGAACTAAAAGGGAGCCTTCCATTCAATCCCACAATCCTAATACTAGGTATCTACCCAGAAGAACAAAAATCATTTTACCCCAAAGACCTTTGCACTAGAATGTTTATTGCAGCTCGATTCATAATTGCCAAGTTATGGAAGCAACCCAAATGCCCATCAACCCATGAATGGATTAACAAACTATAGTATATGTATACCATGGAGTACTATTGAGCCATAAGGAAAGATGGAGAATTTACATCTTTTATGTTTACCTGGATGGAGTTGAAACACACTGTTGTTAGTAAAGTATCCCAAGAATAGGTGAAAAAAATCCAGTGTACCCAATGCTAATATGAAACCAATATATAAACACCTACAGGCCCAAAGGAAAGAAAAAACACAAGTATAGTCTAGCCAGGGGAGAGGAGGGACAAGGGGGAAGAGAGAGGGGAGGGCGATTGTCTAATGTGCGCTATGGGAGCATGTTCAGCATGTCCCCTGGGTGAGGGTTCTTCTACAACTTGAACTTTACCTTGGAAATGAGAACAATGTAACCTAAACATTGGTACCCTCATAATAATTTGAAAAACTAACGTAAAATTAAAATTTAAAAATTCTGAAAAATGGAATAGTTAAAAAAAAAAAAAAAAAGGAAGTTCTCCGCCCTATTCCAGACCTATTGAAACTGAAATTCTGTTTTCACAAACCCTCCAGGTAATTTTGCTACACAATTAAGACTAAGAACCACTGTCTGAAGTGGGATATTTGTCTGAATTGCCTAGATGAACTGCCCACATTGATTATATTGACTGAAGAACTAAAAAGCCTCAGTCTGAGAAGAGGGTTTTTTTTTTTTTTTGATGGAGTTATTGATGTGCTTAAATGAAATGTTTTTAGTCCTCCCTCCCCCCACTTAAGAGTTCTTTTAGAGGAATCAGTTTCTGCTTGAAAATGAGAATAGTTGAGATCCGGCCACTTGAAAAATAACATTGTCCTTAGTTCAAGCAACTGAATTTTACATTTTGATGATCAGACATAGCTCTATAGAAGGAATACAGAGGAAAAATGCTTATTCCTTATGTAAAAATCTGTTCCTATAAAAGTCTTATACTCACCTGCTAATTTGTGTCTGTTTTTTGTAAAAAGGCAGTTTTTGTTCTCCTGAGGGAAACTCCTTGAGATGCAAATTTTTATAAATGAGAAAAACATGTTGGCCTAAATACATTCTAAGATAGCTTCCTCCATTATTTAATGATACCAGGTTTTTACTGGAACGTCTGCTTCAGTGCCCCCAGAAGCTTACACTGAGAAAAATTGCAACCAGTTTATTTATGAGATGATCCCAGGAAACACTGATAGGGACCTAGAGACTGAAACAGGCAAGGGCAGGGAGCCAGCAACAGCTCTGTACACAGTTGGGAACTTACTGGATGTGGGTAAAATACGTCTCAGAGTTATCCTTTGAGAGTCCAAAAGGGAGATGGAGCATTTATCCACTCCGGTATCTGACTGGTATCAGGCTGGAAGAAGAAGTAGAGTATATTAACAATGGGCAATTAAGTTCATGAACTCATCCTAGAAAAAGTGCTACTTAACCTCAATGTCCAATATCACTACAGTCACTTGTAAAGTACTCCCCTTGCAAAGCGATGCACCAATCCCAGGGCCTGGTCCACCCTTCAGAGCATTTTTTCTAGGATGAATTTGCAAACTTAATTTTCTGACCATGTAGGAGGACAGCTACGATGGCCAATCCAGGTAGAGTCCAGAAATTGCTGTGATGGGTAGACTAGGTGCTGGGGTTGTTGCAGAGTTTCCCTTCTCCTACTTTGAAGGAAAACGGAGTGCTATTCAGTAGTGAGGTATGTAGCACATTTTAAAGGATGAGTTCATGAACTTAATTATCCAACCTCAGCAGCTTTCACTGTGAAGTCTAAAGAAAGCCCTGAACCAAGAGTCCCGATGGTGACTTGGAACTGGGTAGACAGGGCAAAGGGGCATTCTGAAGGGACATGGGCCAGTCATGGCAGCATCTGCTCCAGTGGAATTGAGTAGGGAATTGTAGTACTGTGGATACATAAAAGGAGAGGTAGAGTGGGTTAAAACAAACAAACAAAAAATAGACAACAAAATGTAACTAAACAATAATCTCAGCCTCCCAAAGGGAAGCAGTGTCTACTTCATAGTGTAGCCCAGGTGTAATCCAGGCACGGTGCAGTCTGCACAAACATTTATTTAATGTTCACCTGCACTTGACATCGTGGTCTACCCCAGGAAGATAATGAAAGCAATATGGCTCCTCGCCTGAGGGGCCCAGCAAGCTGGTCGAGAAGCAGGAAGCAGAAAACTGGAGCTCCCAGCTTCCACTCAAAATGACAAACACAGGCTATAAAAAGGATGGCCCTGGTGTTTATGGAGGCTACAAATTAAATGCAACCTGCCCAGTTTTGATCTGATGCCTATTCCTATTTCTGAGTGCTGACACTTCCCAGAGAGTTACTCTGTGCGATTCCAAAGATACTTTATTATTCTGCACCTGCCATAGCACCAAGCTTGGCATAATATAGGATGTGTGTCCTGTGAAATATTAAAACTATTAATTCATGATAATTGAAAAGGGTGCCAGTGGTAGCTGACTTCTCTTTGGATGATTTAATTATAAACTGACATTGCCACTCCTCCTTCCCACCCCTCCTTTTTGCATTTTTCAGTATATACTTTTGAAAATCATGAATTACTGTCTTTATCAACATGAACATAAGGGGCCACATTATTATACTTTGTATAATCATTTTATTTTAGGAAAAAAAATTCTGTTTTCTCCCTATAAGCAAACTGATAAGTTTCTCCCAGGAAATTAGGATTTTTATGTGATCTGTTCATTTGGTTTTGTCCTTAGATTAAAAAATATTAAAACAAATTTGGAAATAGGGAAAAAAAATAAAAATCTTCCCCCCAGGGTAAATTATAGTTATTTTAATTTTTTTAAAAATTATTTTCATTCCTTATGCCACCTTCAACATAATCATATTTACAATGTGTCCATTTTAAATAAAGCCTTGACTCATTCAGCCCCTTAACTCTAGAAGCCCAGAACTCTTTTCAAATATTAATACACTTTTAATATTTTTAGATAAATAATGCACTTTTTTGTCTTTGTCGCTTTGCATGGCTTAAGAGTCACTGGGTTTTTCTCGCAATTTTTCCTTAATACAATTGGAATCCAAAATCATATCAGGAAATGTGATAACTCATTTGAGTGGTGCTCTTGCTTTTTCTTTATAAAGGTGGTTGCAAGGTAATTGGTAATTCAGCTATTCCTCATGCCTCATTTCCAATTCCCACCATCACTTCGGTAGATGAATTCTTTTGTTCTCAGTGTTTATTCGCTGTGACTACACATTTTTTTTAAATCAGTACCAGAGCAATTTCAATCTTCTACCCTTCAATTAAAAAAAAAAGTTTGCATTACAATATTTCTTTTTATTCCCTACTTACTTATTTTGGCCTTTAACTCATTACAGATACTTCAATAAATTTCAAGAATATGATTCATAATTTCTGTGTTTTGTTTTGTATTTGACACTCATACATTTCCAGTTTTCTTTCATAACCTTCTCAGGCATATGAAACCCAAATTGTAGTTCACTTTTTCCTTAAAACATTTGGCTTTCTCTCAAGCTTTTGGCTCTAAAATAAAGAGCCTGTAGTCATTTTCTTGTTAAGCTTTTCAGTTTGGTAGTGTACTCCCTCGCTCTGAAATAGACCCCACCTTCCCGCTCATCCATCACACTTGGCACTGTGCTCCTACGGACGGCCTGCATCGCCTGTGGCCACGTTCCATATGCAACAAACTGTGAAAGGGAACACTCTTCCACTACCTAGAGGAATTTGAAAGTGTTCCATAGCTATTATCTGAAACAATTCATGATTAATCCCCCACAGTGAATGTTCAGATGTGGATTTAGGCTTTCCTGATTCCAATAAAGCATTTATTAATTTAAGGGTCTTGATTTTCAGAAAGATTTGTCAAATTAACAGAGTCCGTTGCCTTTGCATTTTCCCTTAACTCTACCTGAGGAAGTTATTTCTTATAGCAACTAAATTACAGCCAGGTTTTTGTCTTTCCTTACCTTTCATCACATGGCAGTTTTCTGGTGTACGCTTTCTAGCCATGATCTTTTATGTAGACAGTTTAGTCACGGATTGTCTGGTGCTTTGTTTTTTTGGAGGAGGTCTTGAGAGAAACTAAG
Source organism: Galagoides demidoff (assembly GCA_963574575.1). Lineage (NCBI taxonomy): Eukaryota > Metazoa > Chordata > Mammalia > Primates > Galagidae > Galagoides > Galagoides demidoff. The sequence continues at coordinate 22,055 of CAUYQV010139512.1, read as the reverse complement.
TGCTACCATTTGTCTTCGGCATCCAAACAAAAGCAAGACTGTTTCTGATTTCATTTCAGCTTTGAGTCACTGTACATGCCTTCCTGAATCACTGAATATTAAACGGATGAGCGTTTGCTGAAGGCTTCCTGTCTGCCTGCTCAGGGCCTTACTGTGGTTATTTGAGTGCTGATACCACATGTGACCTTCTCAATGGTATATCAAGCCATTTCTCCATTAATCATGGTCCCTTTTTACTGTTCTTACAATTTTTAATCTTATTTGGTTTCCATTGCCACTGATTATATTTATCCCTTTTTGACCTATTTTGTTCTCAGGACATGAAACTGATTTAAACATTAGCTGACTTCAAAGCCTTAAGATAGATAAATTTGTAAACATGGTAATATACATACAAATTAGAAAGCTCACCACATACCAACAGAAAGGATCATCTAGGGCATGTAATTACCTGGAATATCATCCAGCGTTAGATTTTGAGAATTTGTATGTAAACTTGATGTTCCAATTGCTTGGATTTTCTTTAGCATTTGCATGACTGATATTATATTGTGAATATCATTTACCCAATTGCATTCTTCTTAACATAAACTTGAAACCAAATTCCATGTATCTCAAGAAAAATTTTACTGTGACTAAAATGGAGTTACATCAGAAAGGTAGGTTGACCCCAAGTAAAATAGTGAAGTAGTGAAACCTTGTCTTTCTGGCCACTCTCCACTCCTTTCTACTCTTTGCTTTGTTGACTAGCCCAGAAATGCGTCAACTTTTTTCTTTCCCTTAATTATACAGGAATCACTACCTAATCAAAAGCAATGGTCTTAGCGTACTTGTTTCTTTTTTTCTTGAGAGTAAATTTTAGTGCAAATTGTCAGTTTGGAGCTAATTCTAGTAATCATTACCATTTCCAAACAACACAATCTTCAGATGTTAAACCAGGGGGAATTGCAACTATCATCCCAGAGGGCTGTGAGGAAAATTCTTTCACTTGGTAAGTCTTAACTTTATTGATTTTCACTGAATGTGTCCCAGAAAAGCCAGTCTATCAATATTAGTGTACCTCTGTATAATGCTTTTATTGCCCAGTAGTACAATACCAACAGATATTGTTGAAAGAGCACCATCTATTTCTCTTTCTCAACATCAGCCACAGGACTGGTGTGGCCCTGTAACCCTAGTACCCTGGAGGCTGAGACAGGAGGATTTCTTGAGGTCAGGAGTTTGAGACCAGTCTGAGTAAGCATGAGACACTGTCTGTATTAAAAAAAAAAAAAAATAGGAAAAAAGGTAAGATAGAAGTAAAACTGCCACAGAGAAGTCTTGTTTTGAAAAACCATTTGATTTTATTTCCCCATAGGGGCATTCATTCATAAATAGTACATATTATTACTTGGAATTTCTTTAATATCGTCTTTAGTGGTATTGGAAATATCATTTACCAAGTTGTATTTTTCTAAACTTAACGTGCTCCATTCTTTGTAATTACATTGTATTATTCCATTGGATGCACAAATTAGTGGTTTTCTTCTTGTTGGCCTTTTGGGGTGTTTCCAGTGTTTGCCTGAAACACGCAGCTGTACTAAACAATCTCTGGTTTGCATCTCCTTGTGGAAAAGTATGACAGTGTCTTTTAGAAATTTACCTAGAAGTAGAATTGTTAAATAAGGCACCCTATTAATAAGTTCTGAAACTTTCTTTCCTGGGATAATCACAGCAAATTTTTCTTAAATCTTTGCCTTTTTTCCCTTATAGGCTTACCAAAAGTAGAATCCACGAGTCCTGTGTTATCTATTATTCACCTTTGCTAGAGACTATTATCAAAATATTCTCTAAAAGAGTTGTAACAGTGTATACTCTTCCAATACTACAGAAGATTTCTTGTTTCCAACATCCTTGCTAAATTTTACTATAAATTTGTAGATTTTTTTCCCCTTAATCTTATGGGTATAAAATTGTATCTTATAGTTATTTTAATTTTCATTTCATTGATTACTATGCTTTTCATATATTTTTCAGCCGTTTAGATATACTGTTTTTTCATTTTCTTTGTCTACTTTTTCATTGGGTTGATCTTCTTCATCTAAAATAACTGTTCTTATATTTCATTGCTCAAATTTTTTTATTTTATTTATTTTTTTGCAATAACCTAGTCTGTGACTAAAATTTCCATTAGATTGTGCTTATTTTTTATAAAGTTTAAAAATAATAATAGCATTATTGAATTGTTATTTTCTTTATTGTGTATTTTATGTGTCCTGTTTAAAATATTCTTTTCTATCCCAATATCATAAATACATATTCCAAAGTATTTTCTAAATATTTAAAAGTTTTGATTTCACATTTAAGTATTTACCTGTGATTTTCTTTTGCAAATTAAAATCTCATTGTGCAAATTTTTCTATTCATAGTCAATGTTTAACACTATTTAGTAAAGAGTCTATCTAGCCCCTCTTGTCATATATCACATACATAGATGTAAGTTGAATTGCTTGGGAGCTCTTTATTTTATTGATCTCTTTCTATAGGTATACCACATTGATTCACTTATCATAGCTTATTAATCAATATTGGCATTTATATAGCACTTTATTTACATTTTTAAAAAAATTCTCCAGAATAATCTTGGCTATGACTTACTGATCTTTTTTTCTACAATCAGAAATTTTTAGTTTCATGTTTCTTGGCAAGACAACTCTATTGAGATTTTGATTGAATTCAAATGAATTTATAAATTGATTTTTAAATAATTTACATCTTTAAAATATTGAGTCTTAATCATCATTAAGTTTTCATTTTTTTATATTTCAGTTGTTTTATAATTTCCTCAGAGACCAAAATATCTCTGTCCTTTTTGTTAGTGCCATTCCTTGGGATTTCTGGTTTTTACTTGATATGTTTTATTTTTAAATGGCTAGTATGATTAAACATTTTTACATGTTGATCTGTATTTTGAACGTTTTCTTAATGCCCATTTGCTTGTTCCCAGGTCTCATGGTTCCATTGTCAGGAATGAGTACGGGTACTAAGTAAAGCCAATGATAGAGTGATCACATATATAGAGCAATCCCACACAAACAATTTATTGCAAGAAAAAAAAAGAAGCTCTATGAAGTGAAAGTGAAGAAGAAAGCTACAAAAAATGACACAAAGTGAAAATATATTTCACAAAGAAAGGAATGGGTCAGTCTCCATGAGTGGAGAAAGACCCCAAATTCTGAGCACCCTCTGCCTTTATGTGCTCACTCATTTGTCCCACCTTTCTCCTGGAAGGATTGGTTGCCATTTCCTGCCTTGGGGTGATTGACAGTTTGAGTTTATATAACAGGTTACATAATAGGTGGCATAACAGCTAGGTTATCTAAAGTTTCCCTTTCTAGATATTCATCTTCCCCAGAGTCCTTCAGGAAAGCTCTACCCATGCTATGCTAATTGGATGGCAATGAGCCCTAGGTTAAAGATCACTAAGAACTCCATAAGATGTATGGTCCCACCAGGGAAGAGTTTCCAGCCACAGTTTGGTTCCTAGCTACAATTCTGTTCCCACTCTCCTCCCTTAGCCACTTCCTTCACACCTGTTTACCCTAACATAGGGACATTCTCATAAACATGAGCTATCATGATGCACTTGGATTTTGGTTGCTTAGCTAAACAATGCCTAATCTATTAATGGATCCAAGTCCTGGAAGTTACCATGGAAATTATTTTTCTGGGCCAACAACTGATAGAAATTAGCTTTTAGTTAATTGTTTTTGTAATTGTTGTTTTATTTAGGTTGGCTTCTAGTAGAATGCATCATGTGTATTTTCTAGGCAGTGACTCAAATAGCACTGAATGAACTCTCCTTTCTAAGTGATGTTTTCTGTCTTTAGAAAATCATTATTTGGTCACATTTACAATGTTCTACCTCTGACTTAACATTAAGCTAAATGTTACTTGTCACTTTTACTAGTAGACCAGGGTACTCCTCAACCAATTTTAATTAAGTACCTGCTAGTTACAAGACCTTAGGGCATTTGGCTATAGGCATTACTTAAGTTCTGTTGACATTACCATTACCAGCACAGCATAATACCTGTCACATAATGGATATTCAATAAGAGCATCTTATTCAACAGTATCAATAGTATTATCATTCTATTATTAAAGATAATTTATAAACATTATTCTAGGCCATTTAGTATTTTATTTTTACTGGAATTCTAGCAAAATAACATTAGAATTTCTGTCTTTACATTATTTGTGTATCAAGGCTGTATGGATCTGTTTTCTCTATAAAGCAAAATTCTAATATAGTTTTATTCTGAAATGGCAATGAAATTTATAGATAGAAATAATCAGCTAACATAGACAGGAAAATGATTGAATACTTCAGTCATTGTGTAGTCTTCTAGAAGTGACTATGATGGGCACCCAGTCCAGCAAGCTGGAGGTTTGATGTTCTCTTAGCTTGACTTGCTCATTGGGCAGCTGAGATTCTAGTACTTTAAGGCAATACCTTCCTTCCATATCTGTCCACACACGCTACAGAGCGCCCAGTGTCTTCTGGGTTTCCCAGTGATAGTGAAGCCTTTTGACATAAGAGCGGAAGAATCCTTGCTACTTTCTGTGCTGAGGAATTGAATCTCTTCTTCTTCGAATCTCTTCTTTCCCCACTGACTCACATACTGCAGTGTCCACTGCTCACTACCCCAGCACTACTTCTGCTTGCTTTCATTGCTCATCATCAGTTTTCCTGTTTCTTGTTTCTTCTGCCTCCTCCCACCTTTGTCTCACTTCTCAGCCTTGCACAGATGAGATGAATTTTCACAGATAATTCCTGTCAGTTGGGTTTAATCTTTGGAACATCAGATCCTCTTGGCAATATATCTGTCATCCTCAGCACTTAGGGAGGCTTCTTTTCGCTTTTAAATTGATTACTTATTAACCCTGATGATTTTTAGGTCAATAGTCATTAGAGAAGCTTGAGATTCTGCAAAGCTCGTTCCTGGATGACTGAAATTTTACTGAGAATGTGAATTTCACTGACATCTTCTTACTCTCTTGTGGATCATCTTTGCAGTTGAATAACTTTTCAGTGTTCTAGAAACCAAAGTTGAGATACAGAATACATTAAAAATATTTTATTTAAAGATAGCATTTCTTAGAAGTAGGGTACATGTGTCTCTGATTGTATTAAGTTCCAAGGACTACCATAACAAGTTGCCACAAACTGTGTGCTTTAAAACAACACAGATCTATTTTTAAGAGTTCTGGAGGGCTCGGTACCTGTGGCTCAAGCAGCTAAGGCACCTGCCACATACACCTGAGCCGGTAGGTTCGAATCCAGCCTGGGCTTTCCAAACAACAATGACGGCTGCAACCACAAACACACACACACAAAATAGCCAGGCATTGTGGCGGGCACCTGTACTTGTGAGGCAGAGGCAGGAGAATCGCTTGAGCCTAGGAGTTGGAACTCGACCCAGGGCAACAGCTTGCAGCTCTGTCTCAAAAAAAAAAAAAGAGTTCTGGAGGCTCCAAGTTCCAAATCAATATGTTGGCATGTCCATACTTCCTTTGAAACCTATAGGGGAGAATCCTTTCTTGATTCTTTTTAGCTTCTGGTGGTTTGCTGCTAATCTTTGGTGTTCCCTGACTTACAATTTCAGTACTTTAATATCTGCCTGTGTCATCCTAGAGTGTTTTCCACTTGTATTCTGTGTATGGCTTCTTCTGTGTCTTGTAAGTACATTAGTCGTATTGGACCCATGTGCGCCCTGCTTCTATATGACCTCATCTTAACTTAATTACATCTGCAAAGACACTGTAGATGTTGGAGGTTAGGACTTTGATATATGTTTTGGGGAGACACAATTTAACCCATTTGAATCCAACTCTTTAAATAATACTGTGTGTCAGTGGTCTCTCACATTAGCATAATTACACAGGGGCGGAAGATTGGAGATGCATTCAGTGATTTTTTTTTTTTTTTAGATATGCCTGTGGAGGGGTGTCAAGGGGAAACTTTTTTTCACCTTTCCTATCCCTTTCATTATCTTTTTACTCCCAAGTCCTCCAACATACAACTCTCACTTTATAATTTACTGTTAGAAAGTAGAGTTATTTCACAAATCAATATTTGGAAATATAGTTTACAAATAGCTTTAGTCTGCAGGGAAATAACCCAGCTCTTCTCAAAGATCTCTGCTCTTATTGTTCATACCTTTGTAATTTCCATATGTGGTTTATTTTATTTTTAGAAAAGCACCCAGGTTAAGCAAAAGAAATAATTAGAGCTGAGTATGAATATTTCATATGATGATACTGGGCCAAGTCCTCTAAATTCGTTGGTCTCTCTCTGCAATACAAAATAGAGAAAAAAATGAGATTGTTTCCATTTATCAGAGTTATGTTATACCAAGTAAATGGATTACTACATTTAAAAGATTATAAAAGAATAAAATGCACTTAATATTAAAGGTATACTTGTTGAGCTCAGTTTAATCTTTCATTGATGATTTAATGAATGTTGACGGTTTATTGAAAGGACTCAATTACTATGTGTTACTTGAAATAACTGGATTTGTGTAGGTTAGCGTACCATACCTCAGAGGAAAGCAGAAGCAGTTTAAGTCAGAGAAGATTACACTAACTATTGAAGAAAGAATGTGGGGCTGGATAGATAGAGAAAGCAGAGAAAACACCTTTGAAAGCAGATAGAATTGTGGTGTGTTTAGTGAAATCTAGAAGGTTTTCCACAATAGATAAAACGGTAAGAGGCTCTGTCCATATAAAGGATAAAGAAGTGATAATTGTAGAATTCTTTAAAACTAATTATTAGAGTTTTTTATTAAAGGTAAGCACATATCCAATTACCAGTCATTATGGGTCTTGGTTCCCATGATTTAATATGACAATTCTTGCTCCAAAACAGAGGATGAATAAAAATTATGAGATGAAATGAACTGGGAGACTGGGCACTCTTGTAAGGTCATAGGTGTTATATTAAGAGTTTGAATTATTATAATGGCTCTGTGAGAGAAGACAGGGTAGTTTTTTAAAATACTAATGAGATACTTTGACATGTATTCCATTTAGATGAAAACAGAGTCATATGTATGTTGATATAATATGTTACTATTTGATATTTTAAGGCCATAAATGAATGATGAATGTTAGAGACTAGAAGCTAAAAAAATACTATTTGACTTTGTTAGAAAAATTCTACTACAACTATTACTACCCCTTCTATTGTGCTGCCACCATTACTACTTTTACAATTTAATAACATTTATTATGAGGTGTTTACTATATACTAACTATAAACTAGGCTAAGTTACTTATGAATATTTCATTAATTTTAAAAATTTGTTCTATTCTGAATCCCAGTCCTTCTTTATTAAATATAAATTTTAATGATTCCTTTAGTAAAAGGGTTTGGCAATAGCCTTTTCATTTTTCTGGAATTGTTTTTGTTTTGCTGTCATTTAAAATAGTATTTTAGCTAGGTATAAAATTATAGTTTGACAGTTACTTTCTTTCATTGTGTTGAATATATTGTGCCACTTTTGCCTTTGAGAAGGATGCTGTCAGTATAGTTTGTCATTATTTTGTAGCTGGTCAGTCTTTTCATTCTAGCCAAACTAACACCTTTCCTTTGACCTTTGAATTATTCATTTTTACTGTGATGTTACCAAGTGTGGATTTATTTTTATTTACTTGTGGTTGCTATGTGTTGGGCTTCCTGAGTAGAAGGAAAAGTAAAAGATGAAACAAGAAACTGGGGTACTGACTGGGTAGTCAGTATTAGTTCAAATCTAGGAAACTCTTAGCCATTATCTCACAAGAACTAGCTTGTTTCTATTCTGTTTATCCTTTTCTTTGCATCTCTGGTTCAACTTATGCAAGAAAACTTCTTTATATTCTTGATTCTTGGTATGTCTTTTTCTTACTCATTTCTTTGACTATGTTCTTTTTATTTTTCTTTTGGTTAATTTGTCCAACTGTCTTCTACTTCACTCATTTTCTTTTTAGTTGTTTTTTACTTCCTTTGAAATTTAACTTCTGTTATTCTTAACCAAAATCTATTTGGTTCAGAATATGATATCCTTAGTTGATGTTTCAAATTATATTCTCATTGTAAAAATATTTTAAAATATTCATTTTATATTTTCAACCCTATACTTATGTTATCTGAAGTTTTCAGATAATTCTGTAACTCAGTGCATGTATACTGCTTTCTATAATGTTGAACTGTATACCATTTTTTAATAAAGATTTATTTGAGATAGTCCTATGCTTTCTTTGATAAAAGATTTGATTTTAATTTGCCTAGGGACTTGAAATTACTACCAACTGACACAATTTTTAAATAAATTATCTTCTCTGGATTTCCTATTCTATGTGAGGGAGTATAAAAATTGTACTCTATAGGTACATTATACAAATACATGAAGACAGCCCCATGTAAGCTATTATTATCAATTACAATTTAAGCTATGCAATTTTTTTCTTTCTGGGCTGACACAAAAAAATTCTTTACCATTTATCTTTACTGGGAAACAATTTTTTTCTAGTTAAAATTATCCCAAAATTACTATGGGCGGACAAATTTACAGTTCTACTTTTTGTAAGAGGCAAGGCATTCTCTTGTCCCTGTGTGCCCATTAAAACAGTAGCTTGTTAAGTTATTGAGACTGCAAATAATGCTAAAATTGCCAGTGCTTCAGAATCAACTTACATTTTTTATTTCAAGCTTGATATTTTTTTTCTTTAATTAACTGGTTTTGTCTCAGAGATTTCCTTCCATGCTTTACATGTTTTTTCCAGGTGTTCTGGAGATTTTCTTTATGCTATCAGTCTTTCATATCCTCTCATTTAATCTTTGAGGGCATGGACCAATAGGCCTGGGTTGCCATCCAATGTGTCAGAATGCTAGTGTCTTGCTTTGTAACCCTGAATACTGACTAGAAGTGGCATAGAATTTTGCTTGTTAAACCCACATTATTGCTTAGTAATAATTCAGTTCTTTGTCTAGAAAATGTAAATCCCCTGGGAGTATAAATCTTTTCCTCTGTCTTTTCTTACCCAAACTTGTCTTTAAATGCCTTTTGGTTAAAAAAAAAAAAAAAGCCATTTATTATCTAGGTTACAAGTTGAAAATAAACTCCCTTCCATTGTTAAAAATGAGTTCCCATATTTGCCATAATCAAACACCTCCCAGCTGAGTCCCAGGGCAATTGCTAAATCATTCTAACTACATGATATTTAAATGATGTAAGAAATAAACTACCATGGGTATTTTTTAAATAAATTCCATGTTATTTAATTAATTTTTGTTATGACATCATCCTGAATAGAATACTAACTCAGTAGGCCAGCATATTCTCTCTAAAGGCAAACCAACATGGGAAGTTGCATTATACTCTCAATGTGAGTTGATTAATTTCTAGTGAGAAATATGTTTACCTAGGGACTGTATACCTATTTTCACTGGCAGGTACAAACATTCACGTTATTTATCACTATTTTCTCACTATTCTCTTAAAGGAAACAAACAGTAAGAAGCACAGAATGGGGCCCCCTTTTCTTGGGGGCAGCCTATGAGAGGCAGAAATACTCTAAACCTGGCAAGATAATCTTAAAATCTAATTGTTAATATGCCAAGGAATGCCCAAAAAGTCTGGGAGTACAAGGAAAATGATACATTTATTCTTCCTTTTTCAGTTTGACAATTGAATCCCTCCCTGTTTTAAATTTTGATGTACTTCACAAGAAAAAGCAGTGTCTGGAAGTTAAAGAAGAAAATATTAAGCATGTTATTTGAAAATCCAACTAGATACATTCATAAAATAATTTTGTCTCAGGTTTCCTAACATTATTTTGATCACATTTCAGGTGGAAGGGACAAAAAGTTAAAATTCACTGATTTTCCATCTTCATTTTTTTCATTTATTGCTCTACATTTCCCTTCAGTTTCATGAAACTGGTATGATAAGATAGGGCCTCTTGCCTTTGGAAATCTTTTTAGAAAAATCCCATGGGACCTAACTGAAAGGGCTATTGTGCCCTTCGGCCCACTTTTCACTTGTGGATTGACAACAGGAGGTTAGAGAGGACTTGCACTTTCAATATTGACTCAGGTTTGTTCAATATGGGGTAAAGAACTAATTAATGATGAAGAAGGTGTTTTCCTGGAACATTCTTATCCATAGTCTTTGTTCTTTAGCAATCTAGCCAGGAGTGGTGTAGGGGGTGGAAGGGTGTGACTGATCTCTGCCATCTCTTGGTCATGGCTGAAAGCTGCCACTGGAAGGATCAAGAAAGAAAACTTTAAACGAGTTAGACAAACAAACACACACACACTCACACATACACATATGCATTATTTTTGACCACTTTTACCTATTGTTACAGTGGATTAAGCACTTGTGCCTACTCATGATTCCCAGCTTTGTAAATGCAGCTGCTTCTTTCTTAAATTTCTAAGTATTTACTAAATGGATATTTCTCCATGGATGTTCTGCAGATGATCCTTCGCAGTCCTTTGGAAACTGCGAAGTGAGTAGAAGGCAGAAATTGTGACTTCATCTTGAATATCTAGAATCTAGCAAGTGCCTGCCATGTAGCAAGTGCTTAACAAATGCTTACTGAATGAATAAAAATCAGAATCAGCAAAATGATACGCACCTCTTTGTAAACTTTGCTCACAAGCACACATTTGTAGATGTGATCATGTCTTCAACCCTTCAGATTAAGATGGTAAGGACAGAGTGTCATTCTGCTACCTTCAATCCCCCAGATTTCTTGACTCTTAAAAGCTGCATGTCACCTAGTTGGGACATTTTTCCCATTCAAGGTTGATTTTTTTTTTTAAATTTTACTTATTTCAAAAATGGACTTTTCAGCTGGAAGGAAAGAAACCAGTCTGAGTTCATTGTGACCTTACTGACAAGCTATTGATCATGGAAGTGAAGAAACCTTTGATTAGCAAATTTTGGCAGTTTGTCTAGATTTAGGATTTTGAGTTACCTTAAATCAATTTTATTCATTACCCATTGCCAGATCTTTCTCCTGCACAAATATATTTTTGTTAGCTGTACTGCATTACAGTTGACATATTATTGTTAATTTAAATGTTGTTGTTCTTTGAATCCTCTGAATATAGGAACCAGGAAGGTGATGACATGGACATCTCCTGTCAGTTTAGTAAAGAGAGCTCGTTGTTATAATAATCACATTTAAGAAACTGCCATTTCTCTGTGATGAATGGAAAATCAGTGGCAGGTCAGATTTAAAGACCATGCCATTTAAATCCCAGAATCTGATTGTTCTAGGTTTTTTCCCACCCACAAGCCAGTGAAGACAATCAGTTTTCTCCATGTTGCATTTTAAAATGTAACTTAATTTAAGCTATAATTTTATAGCACCATTTGCCATGTTTATGACACCAATTACTTGGGACATTTTTGTTTTGTTTTGTTTTCCTAATTTTGAAACGTGGTAGAATTTTCTATCCTTAATCAACTTTTCTCATTATGAGAATTGTTCTTGCATTTTGTTTAGCCAATGACTACATTAGAAAAAGTTAGGTTGACTTGTTGTTTTACTATGAAGCAATTTCAAGCCTAGTTTATTTAGCTGTAGTCTGTAAGTTGCAAATTGTGTATAATATGCCTTTTTTATACTTCCTATTTTCTTTTCTCTGCATTTATATTTTAGTTGATATGAAATCAATGATGCAAGTATTATTTAGTTTTGCTAATGACAATTTTGAGATGCCGTGGGAACTTACAAATATATGCCATAAGCATAGTATTGAGACATCCAAACCGGTTTAAAAAGGTTTCAGTTATATGGGCTAACTTGTAAACAGTCAGTTATAAATTTTTGAAACTTTACCAGAATGTTTCCCTAAAAGTGTATTAAACTGAAGCAAATATAAAACTCGAAGTCAATATTCTACCCCTAGCTGCCTGTCTGAGCTTAAGAAAGCCATTGAAGGTTCTTGATACTTATTTTCTGAAACTGTGACATTGGGTTCCAGCAAGGAATACACCACTGAGTGGCTTTCAAATATAGGTAGTGATTTAGATCTTAAAGTAGCTCAGAGTAACTTGGGACTCTCCTGTCTCCCCAAGCTAGAGGGGAGATCTCCCCAAAACAGATTAAGAACATCTGTTATGCTTATAATGTTAATTTTCTTAAAAGATAGTATAAAAACAAATAAATCAGTAGATATTTCACATTTAGAAGCCTAGAAAGAGTTCCTCGTCCCTTGTTCTATATTGGCTGTTCTTTTCATAATCCAAGTGCATCATTCGTTTTTAGGCAATGGCTGATGGATGTGCATTTTAACATGTCCCTTCTCCTTAAAGGATATTTTAAAAATTTCTCAAGATTTGCCATATTGAAGAAGAGATTAGATATTTACACATGGTTCAGAAGAGCATATCAATTACCAAACAGAAGAAAATCATTTTAACAATTAAGCCTACCTCAAATTGGATTTTTTTTTTATCACACTTGGCTTTTGTATCTGCTAAAACGTAGGCTACATGATGCTTTCCAAGGTATTTTTATAATTCTGAAATATTGATATTAAACCCACTGTCCTTACTTTGTATTTGCTTGTATGGTGTCTTAATCTACATGAGGAAATCAAGATGTTCTTTACATTTGGATATTGAGATGTTTATCCTGGGTGCTGCCTACTTTTTTCATTCAGTATTAGATGCTAACATTTTTGATAATTGTGTTGTCTCTGCTGTCCAATCTAGATGAAAATTATGGCACTGTTTCTTGATCTCCTTGTCACATTAAAAGGCTTTTGAACTCGGACTTCAACTACCAAGTACTATATCAATCTATTGACATGTCAGTGGTTTTGATTTGTGTCAAGTTTATAGGAGAATAGAGATACTGATCAATAGAAATACTGACAGACTTAAGAATATAAATAAGCCAGCAACATGATTCTTACAGAGAAATTTGGCTTACATCTATGGAAGCATCGAAATTTTCAGTTTATAAAAAAGTTAATTTATTGGATACTTATCAGTTTACAAACTAACTTGCATTAGGCTTTACCTAATTAGATTTGATATAGTGCCCTTATTTCAGAAATACATTTATTATATAATAGAATTTACCTATCAATTTCTTCTCTCTTTATTTCATAAACATATTAAGTAAAATTGAGTTCACTATTAATCTTTCTACGCCATTTTACCTTAAGCTTAGCTCATCACTGTTTAACATTTTCAAATGTATGGTCTTCTCTTCTCATTTGAGCCCAAAACAATAATCACCATTTTTCTGGAATGTGGCTATTGCTGCATTAACACATCTTTACAAAGGTCTCATTTGTGAAGTGTGCCATATTGTAGTTTGATAGTCTTTCTGGCTACAACAATGTGAAATTACCCTACACCCTCTCCTCCCAACCCAGGAAAAGGCTACAGCTGAAATAATTAAAATCCATATGCTTAATGATCTGTGCCTTCTGCAAGGTGGCGCATTACTGTCTCTAACGATGTTTAATAACTCATAGCATTCAATATACTTAATCATCACTTACTGACATTTGTAGTACTTTTGGCTTCCGAATATATCTTGGTAGGGTGAAAATTGCCTTGGAACAGATTCAATTATTTAGCTTGGTAAAGAATGCTTTAGAGCTGCTATGCCCAAGGCTGTCAGGGGGCCATGTGGTTACACTGGGACTTTATTAGGTGAGGATGTTTTGATTCGTTGGTGTCACATCGTGCTTTGTTGGCCTCAGAGCCACTGTGGGACTATGATCCGAGTCCCTGACTGAGATGTTGAGAGACGGGGATGCTGGCCTCTCACCAGCCACTTGACCCCTCCTGGCAGGTCATTTTCTACTTGGGTTTCTGGGTCATCATATGTCAGATGAGAGTGAGGTGCCGAACATTGCCCAAGGAGGTCCCATTTGGTTCAGGAATTCTGCAGTCTCTCCATCCCTTCAGAGACATCGGTTCCATGAGACTGCTATCATTTTTGTACTGAATTTTGTGTTTTTTCACAAAATCGGAAAAACTTGAAAAAAATAAATAAAAAGATAATAAAGAAACTGTGGATCCCATGACCCTTGGTAGAATGACAGAAGGCCAAGCACCTTTCTCATTTTATAATATTTACATGGTTTTACTATGTCTTGTATGATAGCTTTTTAATATAAATAAATAAGGCTTTCTTCTGAATACTGCATATTTAAGCCAAATATAACTTAGTTTTTTGATTACAGGACCTGAACTGTGACATGCACTGTTGTATGTGCTCAGTGCTTGAAGTGTCCACAGGAGGTAGCTTATTTTAATACAGATTCTGCTTTAGAAAATATAGGAGTTCATCATCCCTGAGCCTCAGAGAAAAATTCTGATTGTCAATTGTCGACCTTTTCCCTAATCATGGATATGAGTCATAACCACCCTGGGGGGAATTGCATGCTTTGCTCTCTCACATTTTTGATTATTTCCAACAAAGTTTTAAGACTTTTTCCCTCTTGGTAGCAAATGCCTCAGTGAGCAAAGCAAAAGAGAAGCAAGGAAGTTGCTACTTTCCCCAGCATCTGCTTCTATCAAATGCTGTAGCTTCCCTACTGCTTCTGAACTCACAAATCCAGCTAAAAAAAATTACACAATAAAAAGAAAAAAAAATATTCAAACTATTATTTAATTGTGAATTTCATAGCATGTGGGATTTTATTTGCTTTTCTACTTGGTCCAGTATCAATTCAATATGATTCAAAATGTCCCAGACAGGCCTTCCCTTCTTCATCCCAACAACATTTGTTGGGTGAATACACCTGGCCAAATGTATGTTGGGTAGTAGGAATAAAGAAATAAATATGGTACGGTTATGGTCCCTATACTGGCTTAGAGGCCAGGGATGGGGTGATGGTTCAAATGTATCCATGCACAGGCAGTCACATATCAGTCCTAATATGAGACAACAAGGAGTAGTGAGGCCTTGGAATAATTGGGAAAATGTCTTTGTTTAGTTCTTCCCTCCATCCATCCTTTCTTCTTGCCTTCCTTCTAACACTCCAAGAACTGAATACCTCCTGATCTAGGTTTAGATAGAGATACGTAAGCAAATAATTTTAATACACTAAACAGAGTGTTCAATTAAAGATATTTCTAATGCACAATTTTTAAGAGTGAGGCAAGAGGTTTTGAATGGCTGCTCCTCCACTTCCATCTGCTTGACCTTGGACAAGTTACTTCGTTCAGTTCAATTTCCTCAGGCATACTTGGTGACAATGAGAGTACTTCATCAGATTCTCTTCATTAGCAAAAGAGTTGATATAGATAAAGTTTTTTGAACAGAATTTGGCACATTGTGAGTTCTTAAAATCAGAACTACTCTTATTACAGATAGCATGACCTAACTGGACACTAAAATGGAAGTATTTTTGCATCACCCAAGTAACACCATCCCCTTACCACTGGAACCATCCCAGAAGAGGACAGTCCTGTGTTTCTAATGCAGTTAGTTCAGGACTTGTTGGCTAAATCAATACTTGCTTAACTCATCCTTTCAATATGTTATTCACCCCTGGATGAATCCTATTAAAGAAGCACTCCCTCATGTCTTGCAAGAAAGAGCCAGGAGGCATGGTGGACTACATGATGGTCTTGTGTAGGAACACTGTAACTTCCATGACATCGGCCACCTTGGCCATTCATCGCAATTTGCTTTGTGTCAAATCGATATAAATATTTCTTTTACCAGGCTTTGTAAACTAGGTAACCAGACCATAAAGTGGCTTTCAAGTATTGGATTGCCTTACAGACTGTACAAAATAAATGAAATGAAAAGACTTTCAGAAGCTGTACACTGTGTCCTAACTCACCATTTAAATGTTCTGTTTTCTCCTGCACTGGCCCTGCAAGCTGGTGAGTTCAATGAGGATGCAGTTTGAGCAGCAGAACTAGCCAAAGCTTGTGAACCTGTGGTCAGGTACTCTAGCTCACCAATTTGCTTCCTTCTCTGAAAACACATTTTAGTTTCTGCAGTGCTCTACAGCATCCATTTTTCAAGATTTTGTAAGATTTGTACTTCAAGGAAAATAAGTGAAAAATTTGTGAGACAAGTGTTAGGTTATCATGAAAAGGGAGCAAATCATGGTGAGAAGAATTAGAATTTTTGCTCTCTTTCATTTTTTCTAAGAATTCTATAATACTGGGGAAAATATCAATAATCTTAACTATCAGCATATGCTAGATAATTTATGTAATGAGACAAAGGAAAATTACATAGACAAAGGAGATTATGCAGTTGTTAATATTACATGTAAAAACTGCTAGTTAAAAATATAGGCATATATTGCCAGGTGCAATAGTTCACACCTATAATCCTAGCACTCTGAGAGGCCAAGGTAGGTAGATCCCCTGAGCTCAGGAGTTTGAAACTAGCCTGAACAAGAGTGAGACCCCCATCTCCACTAAAAGTAGAAAAACTAACTGTGTGTTGTGGCAGGCACCTATAGTTCCAGGTACAGAGGAGGCTGTGGCAAGAGGATCCCTTCCAGAAGTTCTCAACCTGTGGGTCGGGACCCCTTTTGTAACAATGAAAATATGGCATTAGGAAGGTTGAGAACCACTGCCTTAAGCCCGAGTTCAAGGTCACCGTCCACTCTATCCAAGGCAACAAAGTAAGACTGTGTCTAAAATATATATATGTATATATGTGTGTGTGTGTGTGTGTATACACACATGTATGTATACACACACATGCATACACACACACACATAACTTTGTAGAAGATAGCCCATCAGATATTCCCTGGTGGTTGTCTTTTGTTATTGAAACTGAGATGTCCTTTGGTTCCTTTTAACTGGATTTTTTTAGTTCTCATAAGAAATATTTATTTTGTAGTAAAAACGTTAGCAATGAAAATTACCACACACAGTGGGGGAAGTACCTTGAAACTTCTCTCCCTGCCCGGCTCTGTGTCTTCATCTGCTCTTATTCTGGTTGCTTCTGCATTTGTTCTGTGGTTCGCATCTTTCTTCATTCTCATTCTCACAGTAGTTCCACCTTCTGTTATTTGATGCCAGGAGACAAGGCCAGGGCCTACCATGGCTGAAAGAGCGGAAAGAAAAGACAAGTCAAATCTTCCTCAGTATCAAGGACCATAAACCATCCTGAGCTTTCCATTCCTTTACTCGGCACTCTCAACCGAGTTCTTACCATGCTTTTTCGTTGATATGCACAGTTTTCCAATGGTTTAGAAGTTCTGTATTTAAAGATTGCTTACCTTGCATGCAGTCCCGACATTCAAGGGATGAGCCACGAGATATCCGTGACATTTTGATTAATAATCTGCTTCCTACATGCCTTTTCTATTCCTATGACTCTGTTCCTACATGCTGTCTTCCCTTCTGTTTATTATTCCTGCCCTGTGTCATCCCACATCTGAGTTTCTCTTACCTTAATCTTATGCACAATTATGTATTTATCCCAATGCTTCCAGGGTAGACTAGGAATCAAAGCAAACGTTGATTTAAAAGTCAGGCATCATGTTTTGTGTGTATATTCTGTCTAAAAGCTATAAGTGTTTTTACTCAGAAAATGTTTTCTTGTTCCGAAGCAAGAAACACCAGAAGTGAAATTAGCTGGAAAACACACTTTCAAAGTGGCCAGGAGTTTACCAACTAGTCTCATTGTACTGAAGAAGATAGAGGTGGCAGTGATAGTAGTGGTGCTAATGACAGTAACATTACCTTTGCGAGTAAGGCCTTATGCTGGGTGCTTTGTATGCAGTGTGGGAGACAGCTCGCTTTTTTCAGCCCCATTTTACAGTGGAGGGGATGGAAACACAAATCTGTTGTCCAGCTCACATATTTGGTAATAGTTGGGGTAGGGTCAGGATCTGAAGCCAGGTCTTTGGGATTTTAAATGTTTATTCTTTCTTTATCCACAAGTTAATATATGTAAAGCTTTTAGAGCAATACTTTTATGGTGAGCCTTTATAGAGAAGCACTATATGCATATTGTTATATTGGTATTTTCCCTTGGTCACTGATTTGATGAGATTAATTTTTCTTTTTTCCATCAGGTAGTAGCAGCTTCAAGAAATCAAAGGTTCTACCATAGAAACACTACTCTGAGTTAAGTCTTTAGTCAAGTACATGAGACTGAACAAATATATACATATATAAAAGGAACAAGCAGATCTCTAGGACCCTCTCTTCAAAGCTCCACTCCCTCTCCTACACACGTGTGCTATTTCTTAGTAAATATTTCAGTCTCATAGAAAAAGCAGTTCCCTGGCATTTTGTTATATAGATTTCCGATTCATTCAGTAATCCTAAAACTGCAGGGGTATAAAACACGTTAAAGTTATGGCCAATTTTAGGTTGCCTTTCCTTTGGAATCTTTAACAATGTGAAATCATTTGCATCTGTCTCAAATGAGCTTTCAGTTTTAATTTATATTGAATGTAACTAGTTTATATTTATGTTAGAATAATCTCAGAATTTAGCATGAGTTTTCTGTTTACAGAATCACGTTTTCTGATATGGATCTGCCTCTCTCTCTGTCTCCCCCCAACACACACTTCTGTCTCTCTTTTTCATTCTTTCTTCTCTCTCCTGGACATCTGCTGAGCCACTGCCAGGGGTGATACCTTGAGCCCCAGGTATCTTAGCTCCACCTAAGAGCTCTACACAGACACATGACACCCACTGACTTTGAAGCAGTATTCAGCATCTGTATGACCTGCGACCCACTGCATGAAAATCTGAACTTGGAAATCAGTCTGATTAGGTGTGGTTCCTCAATTAATGTCAGAGCTTCCTTGTGCTGGGAAGGGATATAGCTGGGCTCACCTCTCGGGTCCTCTGTTCCAGAACTAGCCCTATCTGAAGGTTTTATTCAAGCTAGGGCTCATGCCACTTTAACCTGCAGAATTTGGGATCAACCATGTAGCTCTCTGGCTTCCTGTGGGGAATAAATCTCCCTTTTCCTTGAATAGGTGGATCTGTTCCATCAGCAGCTGACATACCCATTAATACCTTATACAGATTTGTCTAGCTGTACTTGTGGTGACTGCCTCGATATTTTGTTGGATTTACCTTAGTGTAAATGTTTTCTTGCCATACTGTATAGAGAAGGGAAAAGCCAGCGTTCTCCCCAGCACATAGACATTTGGTGATGACTCTTCTTATTTAGGAAGGGGAGGGTCAAGAGGAGGAGATATATGGAAAGCAGAGCAAGGGTGGGACACTTGGATTGAATGTATATCTCCTAACTGCACTCTCTGCCTTAAACTTTATTTAGATCTCTAGGGACCACACATCTTGAAAATTCACCACTGTGCCACTGCAGCCATGCATTTTTAAATTTCTCCCATGTTGTTAGATATCAAGCTATTTGTTTGGGCCTAGGCAGAAAGACTAAGCTTGCTAGCAATACCATGTGCTTATAGATGGTAACCTCTTTAAAAATCTTGGGCAGCACCTGTGGCTCAAAGGAGTAGGGCGCTGGCCCCCTATGCTGAAGGTGGTGGGTCCAAACCTAGCCCTGGCTGAAAAAAAATCCAACAGCACAATGTATTTCCTTATACACTCACATTGCCCAGGTACAAAAGTATCACTGTGAGGACTTAAATAACTATAACACTAATTACTTTACATTCACATCTGCCTATAAAATGCTAAGAGGTGGTTTTTCTTCCCTTGTACATTAGGATAAGTTACAGGATGCACAAGCTTCCCTTGCTATGATTGGCTTTATTTAAATGAGTGAGGCTTTGCTCACTAGGTGAGGAATAATCATTACCATAAAAAATGAAATAAATTGTTTTATCCTGAATTAAATAATCTGTCATATTAACTGTACTGCTCAAGTGCACTGAAGCTTTTATGCTCTCAGTGTGCTCTGCTATAGGAAGCTGCTTTTATGTTTTCTTGAAGATATCCCTACCGTTGGTGGATACCCACCCACTGATAGGCTCTCAGTCTCATCCTGGTTAATTATCACTCTTCGTTCCCCTGCCTGATGACCTCTGTGCAATATGTACCTGATTTTTGTGTTGTATCAGTTCTCGCCTTCAGCTCCACCTTCTCCCTGGTCTCCACATCTCATCAGCCCCTGGATCTGTTGTTCTTATCACACCAATCTCATGAATACCCCCTTCCTCACTGCTCTCTCAAACTAAAACTACATTTGCCCTATTAACTGGTTGTTCTGTCCTAGTATTGTCCCTTCCCACTTATTTTATGTAATGTCACTAAAATAATCCTCCCAAAATAAAAATCTATTAATGTCACTTCTTCTCCTGCTGAGGATACAGTCCAGATCTCTTCATCATTGGTGTTCCAGTGACTGCTGACACTTCCAACCCTCTTTCTCATGGATTCTTTCACGGAACTGCAGGTCTCTGCAGTCAACCCCGGGCTCCAGGTCTCAGAGTCTCACCTCACACAGTGTTCATGTTGCCCAAGATCACCTTCCCACCTCATCTTCCTGGGGAACATCTTCTCATTTCTTCATAGCCCATTAAAGTCAGCAGCTTCCCCCCCACCCCCCGTCTCTGCTAAATGGGTAAATTGCCCATCTCCATTGCCTGCATTCTTTTTATATTTTATTTTATTTTGCAATTTCTTGGCTGGGGCTGGGTTTGAACCCACCACCTCTGGCATATGGGGCCGGTGCCCTACTCCTTTGTGCCACAGGTGCCACCCCATTGCCTGCATTCTTAATCCCGTGTCTCTCATGGCACTAAATCACTGTATTCTGATTATGAGTTAACACACCTGTTTGCTTAGGAAACCATGAGCTTTAGGCGTTCTTAGTCATTTTTGTAATTCTAGAGCATAGTACATCATTTGGCACCAGTGTGTACTTCATAAACTCTTGTTGAATTGGTTTACCTCTCTTCTAAATGTTCTCTGTATTTGTACATAGGTTCCTAACAGTTTAGAAGACTGCATCTTGGGTATCTCTATAGTCTGTTCTTGTCTGATTAGCTCAATTAAGAGTACAGTGTTAATGAGGCCAAGGTCTTAAATTTCACTTCTCTGTGGAGCAGTTAACTTTGTACTTCAACTATCAGTAACCTCAACTAATTACCTGGTAAATATCACTGGCTCCAAGGGAAATGAAAAGAGAGGATGGTTAAGGTCAAGGCAAATCTATCTCAACTATAAGACAAATTGAATTAAAGATAATTCCTTATTTATGTTAAAAGCATGATTTCATACTTCTGTGAGAATGAGCACCTCGTTTTTTCCACAGCACATGTCCATGTGCACTGATGTTTCATTTACAAAGCTCTCTGCTGCATTGGAGGTGGCAGAAGTACCACCTCGTTGCCAAAGGTTTTGCAGCAGAGTAATCATCGTCCATCACGGATCTTTGGGATTCTCAGCTCCGAAGCCCCTCGTCTACCCACCTGCTTTTTGGTTTGTCTTCTAGGTGAGACCATGCGGATAGCCTCCTCCGAGTTTGCTGATGACCCGTGCTCCTCGGTGAAGCGTGGCACCATGGTGCGGGCAGCAAGGGCTTTGCTGTCAGCCGTGACACGCTTACTCATCCTGGCAGACATGGCAGATGTCATGCGGCTTTTATCTCATCTGAAAATTGTACGTATGTGAAGTTACCAAAACTTGCTTTACATGAGTGGCAGTCTTGGCCCTGTATATTACTGCTCTGAACTCTACCAGAGAGATCACCAGATCACATGTTTACTCACATGGTACAAACACCTAATTTTTCTGATACTAAAATTACAGTCAGTAATCTATTTAAGACTTATATAAGGTTCACTTGAATAATTTTCTATAGCTGAGATTTTGGGTATCTCCTTACTTCTAGAGTAGGTAAACACATCCTTTTAGGTTCTGGAGCCTGAGCTTAGTACACTTGCTTTTGTTCTCTCTCAGGTTTCAGAGCGGTGTTGGTACCTGTGATAACTGAAGCAATTAGCAATTGCCAATTCTTTTGCATAGCTGACCACCTGTACCTACCTTAGTATGCATTGTGTGCTGAATATATACTGTTTCAGCCTTGCTTTTCTGTGGATATAAGGACTTTGAGCCTAG
>CAUYQV010139503.1:0-69995 GCA_963574575.1 Galagoides demidoff | reverse complement strand
CCTGTAGCCCCAGTTACTTGGAAGGCTGAGGCAAGAGAATCACGTAAGCTCAAGAGTTGGAGGTTGCTGCGAGCTATGATGCTACAGCACTCTACCAAGGGTGACATAGTGAGACTCTGTCACAAAAAAAGAAAAGACAAAAGAACGAGCCTGGGAAGGAAGCAGGGAAGAAAGAGGGCTTCCTCTCTGATGCAATGAGCTTTGGGGCCTCCTGAGCTGAGGTCTCCCCCAAAGTCAACCATTATGTTACCACTTCGTTGGCTTTTGGGACCTGAGGGTTTCAGAAGTCCCGCATTAAACTGGATGTGGTCCGGAGTAGAACTCTGTCCTAAGCCCCAGTCAGATTAAGCCTTGCCGGGCTTTGGGCAAACCCAAGTGCAAGAGCAAAATGTGAAAGCTACAGCCAGAAGGAAATGGAGAGGCAGGAGCACCAGAGGGGAGAGGAGGAGCAGCCAGGGAAGGCAGAAGCCGCTGTCCTGGCCAACTCTGCCAGCATGAATGGTTTGCAGTCCCAGCAAACCTGGGACTTCTCCCCTCCCAGGACCTGATCCAGCCTCCCCTCTACAGCAGCCTGTCACAGCTGTCCCTCCGGCCCACTGCATTCACCCCTTCCCCCAGGCAGACCGTCCATTCCCTTCTCCTTCACTTCCTCCCGTCTTAGAGTAACTGTCCAGCACTAAGGAGTCACTCCATCCTGCCTGAGGCCTTCCAGACGCCGCTAATGAGCCACCAAATGACATAGGAGACACAGACCACTTCACATACTGAGCTCTGAGGCCTTCAAACGGGATCTGATCACTACACGGCCGCGCAGATGCTGCTCTAGCCCTTGCTTAAAGCCAAGAACCAGCGAGTCCGTAGCAGGGATGACCGCCAGCACTTTGTTGCCCCATGTCTCCAAAAACACAGGGGAAAACCAAGCAAGGGTGAGTTTTGTGGCTCCAAATGCTTTTTTCTCCCTTCAGGACAAGCCCATATGCCAACAAGGTGCCGTCTGGGAAAACTCCAGGACCGTGTAAGATGCGACTTGTACAGAATCACCTCAGAGATCCCAGCTGGCTTCATAGTGACCCAGAAGCCACAGAATTCCAGAGAAGATGGGGTCCCTTTGGCCACAGCTGCCCCCAAGGAGGGATGCAAAGCCTTTCTTGGCACTTAGCACAGCATCCGGGCAGGCCTGATGCACAGCGCCACCTCCACCTCCACTCACTGGACGTGGTGTTTCCACATGGTCTGGTCTTCAGCCTTAGAGCAGGTGAAGAACCTCTTCTTGGTCTTCCACACACGAGTAAAATTCTCCCCTTTGCTTTTATTTTCACTTTCTGTAAGCCCCCTTGCTCTCTCGTTTTCTCCTCCTTACAGAAACAATGGTCACTCGTCCTGGATGGGCCAGCCACAGTATCTGCCTCCCACAGCACCTTCCACATGATGCCTGCACCTGTGATACCCCTGCCGCCTTGGCTGGGGGCATGCAACTGAGGGTGGCACTTGACCCAAAGCCGGACGGCCATGACAAGGCACTTGTGGACACTCAGCCCCGCCATAGAAGATTTAAACCAAGAAATACTCAGAGGAAGAATCTGAAGCTGGCCAGAGGCCAGGAGGTCAACCCAGAGCAGAGACCTGGGCAGAGAAATGGAAGGCAGATTAGAGACCAGGACAGGTGAGGGTCACAGCTGAGGAGCGTGGTCAGGCCACTCTGACAGCAGAGAGCGAGTCCCAGAACTTGGGCCACGCCTGGGTTCCCACAGCAAATGTCTCCATTACTTGGGTAACTGGAGCACGTTGCTATTCCTTCCAATTCAAATGAGCCTTGAACAATTCCTTCAAAAAGAACCATCGGGAAGTAACAGGATGCCTAACCATGGCTAAAACAAACAGGGTTTCTGTTTCTGGCATAAAAAGAAATCTAGAGACAGATGCACGTAAGAACTGGCCAAGCATCTTAGCATTCCCTTGACCTTTCTGTCATGGACACAAAATGGCTCTGCAGGTCCAGTCATCTGTGTCTTCTGGACAGAAAGAAGGTGAAAAGTGAGGCCAGCTGCAGCCAAATCTTTTGTCAAGAAAGATCAACTTTGCCTCAAACCTCCACAGCCAACTCTGCCCAACTATAGCCAGAATTAGGTCCCGTGGCCACACCCAGCTGTAAGAGGGCTTGAGAAAGTGGGTGCAGGCATCATGTCAACCCTCACATCTCCTCCCCAGGCTTTACTGTGGTTTTCCTCTGTGGCCTGGCCTGCACCTGGTGCCTCCTCTTCAACGGACTCCATTTTGTCTTCCCCTGTGCAGAGCCAGAATGGCTGAATGCCTGCCGGGCGCGGGCCCTCGTCCTCCCCTCGGGGCTCACCGGGATGTCCCTCACCCAGCAGAGCGCCGCAGGACCCAGGCCGGAGCTGGGGCTGAGGTGCCTCGTCCGGCCATCTCCTCGGCCTGGCCCTACTTGTCCAGTCCTTACAGTCTTCACTACACTACTGCTTGTACACAAGTCAGCTCTCAGGGTCTGCTCCTGGGGAACTCAGCCTGAGACAGAGGGAAGCAGGATTATCACGATGGGTGGACCAATCACACACCATGGCCTGGGGTCAACATGTACAAGACTGGGGTTCTGCTGGCTGGGGACGCACAGTGTCTGCAGCCACAGTTCATTAAAGACATATAAAATAGCCACCTTGAAAACCATTCTGGCAGCTCCTCAAAAAGTTCAACGAAGAGTGATCATACAGCCCTGCAATGCTGGTCTCAGATACATACTCGTGAGAAATGAAAACAGGCGCACACAAAAACTCAAACACAAATGTCCCTAGCAGCGTGATTCCTAACAGGAAAAATGGAAACAACCCAAATGCCCATCAGCTGGGTATCAAATGGACAAACAAAACACAGCAAGCCGGACAATGAAGGATCCCTCAGCCACAGAGGGGACTGAGGCAGTGACACACGCCACGACACGGATGACCCTTAACAATGCCACACCAAGCCAAGAAGCTAGACACAAAAGGCCTCATATTGTGTAATGTCATTGATACGAAATGCCCAGCATGGAGAGATCCACGGAGACAGAAAGCCGGTGAGGGGTTGCCAGGGGCCGAGCGGTGTGGGCCGGGGGGTAGCAGGTTGATGGCTAAAGGGTGTAAGGTTTCCCTTTGAATTGACAAAAGTGTTCTAAAAAAGACTGTGGCCATGGTTGCACATCTTTGTAAATATACTAAAAAGCAACCATTGAATTGTACGCTTTAAATGTGTGAACAACACGGGATGTCAGTTTTATCACCCACGGTTGTTACACACAGAAGCCGAGAGGAAGAGGGAGCACCTCCCTCCCGCCCACTCACAGAGGCCCACTGCTCAGCCCCAGGACAGGGATATACTTTGAGTTCCTTTTTAACTGACATACATTTCACCAATAAACATATTACCCTCTGCAGGTAACCTAAAGGATTTCAAGCAAGATAAAGTATCATACAAACTTATAAAGCAACGCCTCTGATTTATTGGCAGCTTCAACCCTGGTACTGTTACTGAGCGTAACAGTAACAGTACTTATCGTTTGTTTACTTTGCCACCCAGATTACTCATCCCGGGGTTCCCCCAGTCGGCAGGTCAATTCTCCAGCCTCGTTTTGTAGCCAAGGCAACTGAGTGGAAGGTTTACTCACACCCATTCTGATCTCTTCCCAGCTCCCAAGCGTGGGAGCCCGCGAGCGACCTTCACGGGCAGCAGAGTTAGGGGCTGCTGAGAAGAGCTCATTCCGGTCCAAATGCCCCGATTTAGGGTCCAAATGCATCCGATTTAGCTGAGAAACAACCATCCTGCTTGAAGGAAGTCAGAGGGTGAGACAAGATGAGCTCAGGAGAACCCGGTAGTTCTCTTTCAGGGGTCCATGATTCTGACCTGCTGCTGTCCATGCAAAAAGGCCAGGCGGGAGGTGGCAGCCCTGTTTGCACTCGGGGCACTTAGTGCAGCGGCGCTGAGCTGCACTGTTCAAACAGACTCCCCGCTCAGACACCTGTGCCGAGGAGGATAGGGCGGGCAGCAGCCTGGGTGCAGGTCCTCGGGTGCTCACTCCTCACCTGCTTCCTACCCTGCCCCCGCAGCTAGCCCCGAGACCCTGGAAGTATCCTGGCTGTGCCATGCCCAGGACTGGGCTCTGTGGCTGCTGGGGTGGCCGGGCGCTGCCCCTCCTGCTGGCTTACATCAGCTACCTGCTGCTCGGGGCCACTGTCTTCCAGCTGCTGGAGAAGCAGGCAGAGGCCCAGTCCAGGCACGAGTTTCAGTTTGAAAAGCTGCGCTTCCTGGAGAACTACACCTGCCTGGACCAGCGGGCCCTGGAGCAGTTTGTGCAGGTGATGAAGGAGAGCGGTATGGGGATGGGAAGCCGAGGCCTGGGAAGGTGGGAGGAGTAGGGTTCTTGGGGCAAGTCCAGATCCACCAGCTAGGGGCTGATGCACTTTGTTTGGAAGCCAAGTGTGGTGGAAGCAGCATGGGGAGCAAGAGCTAGTCCTGAATCTGGCTCCAGTTGTACAACCAGATTGCTTCGTGGCCTTGCACGGGTCACTTAACCTCTGAACCTAAATGTCCTTACCTACAAGGTGAAGAGAATAATCCTATCTGTGCTGCAGACACCAGACAGCAGAGTTAAAGCACATGCTAAGCCGTCACTTGCTATGTAAATGGGAACTGTGTGTCAGTGTTATCCACGCTGTCTACATTTCCTTCCCCCACCAACTCCAGGGCTGCACTCCCCCCCCCCCGCCTTCTCCCCAGTTCATGTCCCTGGGCTGGGGGCTATAGGTGGGAGACTCAGGGAAACATCTGGAGCAGGGTCAGTGCCTGTAGCTCAGTGCTTAGGACACCAGCCACATACACTGAGGAAGACGGGTTTGAACCCGGCCCAGACCTGCTAAACAACAATGACAACCAACAACAAAAAAATAGTTAGGTGTTATAGACGATGCCTGCAGACCCAGCTACTTGGGAGGCTAAGGCAAGAGAATCGCTTCAGCCCCTCAAGAGTTTGAGGTTGCTGTGAGCTGTGACACTACAGCACTCTACCAAGGGTGACATAGTGAGACTCTGTCTCAAAAATAAATAAATAAATAAAAATGTGCCGAGCAGCCACCAAGCTGGCCTTCCTCTGCCTCGTTCCACCTGGAGCTGGGCTGGATGGGACATGGCCAGGGTGACTGAGCCCTGTCAGCACTGCACCGATGGAGGGCTCTCTCTTGGTGGCAGAGCAGGTCACCCCCTTCCTGGGCCCTTTCTGCTTCCCTCTCTCCCAGAAACAAGGCAAAACCAGGTGTCATGGGGGAAAGTGGATGCATTTGAGTTGGAGTTGAGCAAGTGACAACACCCACTACAAAGGACCAGACCAAGTACAGAATCATCATGATAACTGGCATCTATGACCATTTATGATGTTCCTAAACCCGTGGGAAATAGGACCTTTATGATTCGCTTAATCCAATCATGACCATTACCTGACACGGTGTTGTACAGGCGTTTTCTCATAATTATCTCACTATCACTATCTCCAGTTTGTAGATGGGACCCGAGTCACAGGTAGAGTATGTTGGCCAACGCTGCAGTTACCAGTGGAGACAAAGCTGGCACCCAGGCCTCTGGCTGTCCTTGTTCTTCACCACATCCATCCACATAAGGGCCAGGGTCACGATATAGCCTAGAGCAGGGCTTGCTGCACAAACTGTAATCACCACCCTCTCCAGCAGCAGCATCTCTGGGAGCTTATTAGAAATGCAAATGTTTGGGCCCCACTCCACCCCGGGAGCTCCAGGGCTGGGGCCCCCAGGTGGTGTGTTAACACACCCTCCAGGTGACACTGATGCCACCCCGCCCCTCCAAGATAGAGAACACCTGGTCTAGAACATGATGCGTGAGCTACGTGATCAGAACTTCTGGAACTGTTAAGAGACCAGTCTGGCTCTTTCTTCCAGGAAATAGGCCTCTGGCTTCAGGTTTCACTTCCTCACTCCTTAGGGGACAGAGTTAGTAGAGGTTGGGGCCAGGGGGCCATATTGGGTTGAGAAAAGTTCAGGAGCTTCCCCAAATCCCAGGGCT
The DNA here is from genome assembly GCA_963574575.1 of Galagoides demidoff. Taxonomy (NCBI): domain Eukaryota; kingdom Metazoa; phylum Chordata; class Mammalia; order Primates; family Galagidae; genus Galagoides; species Galagoides demidoff. The sequence goes on along the minus strand of CAUYQV010139503.1, from coordinate 63,917 downwards.
GAGGCAAACCCCTCCTTCCCCAGCCCTGGGTTAGAGGAAAAAGCAGGAGCCAGAGGGTGCGGAAAAATATTAACCGAGCTAGCTGGGATCTAACCGGGTCCGTGTTTGCCTGCAGCCTGAGGGGGCCTCCCCCAGGAACACAAGACATCTCTCTCCCTGAGAGTGCTCAGCCTCAGGAGAGACCCTTACTTGCCAGGGAAAGTCCAGTTGACAATAGAAGCAAGCTGGGATCAGATTCTGGGAGAACACACGTTATCATTTAAATCACCCACATACCACACACAGACACACACACATAACCATAAAAGCAGTGGTTCCATGGGGAGGCGCCTGTGGCTCAGTGAGTAGGGCGCTGGCCCCATATACTGAGGGTGGTGGGTTCAAACCCAGCCCCGGCCAAACTGCAACAAAAAATAGCCGGGCACTGTGGCGGGCGCCTGTAGTCCCAGCTACTTCAGAGGCTGAGGCAGAAGAATTGCCTAAGCCCAGGAGTTGGAGATTGCTGGAGTGACTCCACTGCACTCTACCGAGGATGAAAAAGTGAGACTCTGTCTCTACAAAAAAAAAAAAAAAAAAAATTGGTTCCATGGCTGGATGGCGCCTGTGGTTCAATGGGTGAGGCAATGGCCCCATATACCGAGGGTGGCGGGGTCAAACCCAGCCCTGGCCAAACTGCAACAAAAAAATAGCCAGGTGTCATGGCGGGAGCCTGTGGTCCCAGCTGCTCGGGAGGCTGAGGCAGGAGAATCGCCTAAGCCCAGGAGCTGGAGGTTGCTGTGAGCTGTGATGTCACAGCATTCTACTGAGGGCGACAAGGTAAGACTCTGTCTCTTTAAAAAAAAAAAAAAAATGGTTCCATGGGGAAACATAGCTTGCCCAGGTTCACAAAACTAGAAAGTCTGTCTCTTCACTAAACACGATTCTTAAGAAATGGCGCTGCCACCTGCATCCACCCACCTGCCCTCTGTTCACTGACGTCAAGGCCTTTCTCAGCTGGATAGAGAGCCTTGGGCTGGCCATGGCGGGTAGCCCAGGACTAGGGTGCTGCCTATAAGGGTGAAGGTCTCCAGGGAGCAGGCATGTTAGGGAATGTTTGGCCCCAGCCTCTCTGGGTATGTGGGAAAGAGAGGAAGGCCAAAGTCCACATCTTAGGAGGCCAGTTCCTGCCAAAGTGAAGAGAAGCAGACAGCCTGTGACTGAAGACGCCTGGACTGGCCCAGCCCACCAGGCCCACCCCACCCTGGCCAGAGCTCACTCAGCCAGCCAGTGGGAGATGGTTCCCACAGGAACCAGAAGCCAGAGCTGCCATACCCACCCCACCCCCACTGCCCCTTGCCTTTGGGACTCTACCAGATGGCAAGGCTGCTCTGCTGCCCTGGGACAATTCACAGCTAAAGGGGAGAGGGCTGGGGGGCAGGGAAGGAGGGAGCCCTGCACATCTCCAAGCGGGATTGGGGGTGGAGCATGTTAGGTTTGAGCATGCAAACCTTCAGATTCTGTAAACACACATGCAACACACATATAGGTACAAACATGCACACCCATGCGACATTCAGTAGCCACACACAAAACATACGCTACGTGTATACTCTAACCATTACACACGCATACCACCTTTGTCCTGGCCTCTGACAGAATTTCTCCTGCAGGCATGGGCTGGGGCTCACTAGAGGGCAGCAATGAGCAAGGCCGCTCACCAGAGAAACAGGGTTCTGTCCCCTTCCATCAGCCCCAGAGGCAGGCAGCCCCACAGCTTCCTTGTGGACCCCAAAGCCCATGTTCCCCAGAAAAGCCTTCTGGGAACATCCAACCTGAAATCCCCCATTATCCCAACAATGTGTCATGCTCCTGGCAGTATCTCCCACCCTTCCTTAAGCACCACCTATCTCACCTCCTTGGAACCATTTCCTGCCAGCATCCCATGCTTGCTGCTCACACCCCAGCCAACTCTGGCCAGTAGAACAGGCACTGGCTTGGAATCCAAAGACCTTGGGCAAGTCACTTAGCTAGTCTGGGCCTTCCTTTCCCTCTCCTCCAAATGGGAACAATACTATGTAAGAGTATCCTTAAATGAGATGACACAAAAGCCCCCTGCTAAGAGCATGGTGACAGCTGATGCTCAGTAACCATCAGCTCCCTCTTTCCCCGCTGCTGTACCACCCACTACAGGTCATCGTGGAAGCCTGGGTGAAAGGCGTGAACCCCAAAGGCAACTCCACCAACCCCAGCAACTGGGACTTCGGCAGCAGTTTCTTCTTTGCAGGCACGGTCGTCACCACCATAGGTAAGGGGCTGGGTGGAGAAGGGCTCCCCAAAGCCCCTGTCTTAGTTGGGGCCTCCCAAAGGCAGATGCTAAGACAAGGATGTGTTTTATCTAGGAGATGATTCAAGAAGTGCTGGTAGGGAGTGGGCAGGTGAAACAAGAAGATGAAGATAAAGTTTGCAGTAATGAGCAGGTTACTGATTTGGGTCACAGGACTCACTCTGCTTGAGAGTCTCCTAGAAGCCAGGTAGAGCCTCGGAACAGTCCTAGCAAGGGAAAAGAATGAGGGCGCTTTAGCTACCAACTCCTGTCCATACTGGTGGGGAGCTGATCCTGAGTATATTAACTTTCTGGCATTTTAAACCTACCTACCTAGCCATAGACTAAGAACGCTCCTGAAGCCACAAAAATCTCTCAGGCAGAGATGGAGGGACTGGTAGTGGTGGGGGGGAGGTGTTATATATAGGAACTGTCCATGAAGGCTGCAGAGGATATCCTGGTGTCCCAAGGGGACAGGACACTGACAGTGTCTGCTACAACCCCTCAGCCAGAAAACCCATTCCACACCATCCCTAAGGAAACTCCAGGCCCCTTCTAACCCGGGTCTCCCCCATCCATTCCATTAAGTCCAATTCCACATACCTACCTTCCTTGAACTCAGATGACATTCCAGGTAGAATGATGGAGTGGGTGGTAGAAGATTACAAACTCAGATCAACCCAAGCTCAGACCCAATGCAATAAAGAGGGATACATTAAGTACACCAAAAGCAATCATATAAGCAAGCAGATAATTAGATTGGAATGACACAAAACTATGGAGACTCATACCCAGTAGGGAGGAAGAGAGTGGCAGTCAGGAGGGCTTCATGGAGGCAGTGTTATTTGAAATGAGCCTTCAAAAAAGCAGGATTCCTACAATAAAAATCATTCTAGCAGAATTCATGGGAACAGGGGCTCTTCTCCACCTCCCCCCGGAGGTGGTAGAAGAGACGCCTCTGTTGGAGTCTGGAGAGGTGCGGATGCAGTCCTGGACTCTCTCTTCCCCATATGTGCACACTCCCCCATTCCCTTGTAGGATTTGGGAACCTGTCGCCCAGCACAGAGGCAGGCCAGGTCTTCTGTGTCTTCTATGCCCTGGTGGGCATCCCGCTCAATGTGGTCTTCCTCAACCACCTGGGCACAGGGCTGCGTGCCCACCTGGCCACCCGTGAGAGGTGGGAAGACCAGCCCAGGCGCTCCCAGGTATGGACTTCCCTCCCTTCCAGCCCTACTGTGACAGATCAGTTGCAGGTTGAGTCCTCCAGCAGATGCTGAGACAGAGTTTGGCATGCAGAGTATTAGGTTAGACACCTGTGGAAGAGAAGGGGTAGATGCAGGATTGTGCAGAAGAAGGAGTTGAATTTTGTTGCAGGCTGGACAAAGGCTTGGCCTCAAGGACTCTGCAGCACGTGTGGGCCATCAGAGCTGTCCCACTGTGGGCCCAACCAGCTAGGCCTTAATACTGCCTCATTAAGGCACCTGCTATGGTCTTCCCCAAGAAGAGTGTGCCCTCGGGCCAGGCACTTCAACTGAGGCTAAAGAACACCCTTTAGATCTGGCAGCTGGCCAACAGTCCTCCTTTGAAGGGGAATCTAGACAGTGTATCCCTGTGATCATCACAGAGCTCCAACATTCAATGCAGTAGAAAACAGCTCCAGGCCACCCAACACAGCCTCAGTGCCTACCCTGGCCAGCCCCTTATAGGCCAGAGACACCCAAGATGGGCAGGGTGCAAAGCAATCCAGAAAAGTTCAATGACAGTCCTCTATGCCATACAAGAGTCCCCAGGGGGACTGTTTAAGTGTGAACTCAAGCCTGAAGCGGTCTCCAAATCCCTCCATGTACCCCCCACAATTCCTCTGCCCAAATCTCTCCCTAAGTAGTGCAAGAGTACTATGGATCATGAATAGACGCCTGCCACAAAGTCTGCAGGATGGGGACGGGGACTAGCTATATGCAGCCTACTCCCACGTCTGCCACAGACTTCCCCACCCTACACACCCCAGGGGTCTTTCAAGTGGACTCAGGGGCAGACTCCCTTCCTCCCAGCTACTGCAGGTCCTGGGCCTGGCTCTCTTCCTGATCCTGGGGACACTGGTCATCCTCATCTTCCCACCCTTGATCTTCAGCCACGTGGAGGGCTGGAGCTTCAGCGAAGGCTTTTACTTTGCTTTCATCACTCTCAGCACCATCGGCTTTGGAGACTATGTTGTTGGTGAGGAGATAGTCACATATCTCATGGGGTGGGCCGGCTGGGTCTGGGGAGTTGGAGAGAAGTCAGCTGAAGATAATCACCAAGGATCAGACAGCCCCTAGTTATTTTGAGGCCACTGTGGATTCTCAGCAACATCCTTGGGAGGCTCTGGTCTGGGTCCCATTGCGATTTTCCCCAGTGACATTCTTTGCCAATCCCAGTTATGAGAAAGAAGGACAGCATGCTGGCTGGTGAGGACCCCTATGGGACCTGGGGTGGCCATGCCCTCAGACCCCTGGCATTGATTCTGTCGCCTTCCCTGGCAGGCACTGACCCCAGCAAGCATTACATCTCCATGTACCGGAGCCTGACAGCCATCTGGATCCTCCTGGGCCTGGCCTGGCTGGCACTGATCCTCCCACTGGGCCCTCTGCTTCTGCACAGGTGCTCCCAGCTCTGGTTGCTCAGCAGGGGCCTTGGCCCCAAGGATAGGTCAGCCCCTGACCCTAGTGGGCTCCCCAGACCTCAGAAAATACCCATCTCTGCATGAGGCCCCTGACTGGCCCCAGTGACCTCTTCCCAACCTCCCCAGCTCACCCTATATGCCTGGAGCATTCCTGCCCTTCTGCCTCCCCTCCCCACTCACTTCTCACCCACGGCTAGTCTTGGGAGCTCCCCAGAGAGAGAAAAGAGACAGATGTGCCCAAGAAAGTAACAGAGGGGAGATGTAAAGATGGGATCAAAGACTTGTGTGTGGAATGAGGCGTGCGCCTTCATCCCAGAGCACCTTCCCCTCAAAGGTAGCCTGGAAAAGTCTACCATGGGTCATTGTAGCCAGATCTCCATTCTACTCTCCATTCCTCCCCCAGGACAGCTTATACAAATAACAAAGGGTGACTTCATTTTTGTTCATTTGATATGTGCACAATGTGCACCTGCCAAGCCCCCACTACGTGCAGGTACTATGCCTGGATCTGAGGATGCAGCAGTGGAAGTCCCCGCCCTTGGCATGCTTTTGGCCAAGTGGGAGGACTAGACACGTAGAGGAGCAGCCCCAGGACAGCACCTAAGATGCTACGACAGGAACAGACCTAGAGGATGACAAGAGCCTGTGGGAGCGGCTGGCAAGGAGCTGGGCCCAGTCTTTGGGACAGTCTTAGTGAAAACAAAGTATCTGCCCTCAGGGGACTCTCAGCTGAGGGGCTTGCCAGCCCCCTTTGCTGAGAGATCTAGGGCTGAAGAAGACTTAGGACCTCTTAGGTATCCCCCCATTTTCCTGAACATGGCCTCCCCTGACTCCGGCAAGGCACGCCCTTAACCCAATCACTCCCTCTGGGTGCTTGCCTTCTTAAGAACTTTTCCATGCACCCCATGGAAGCTAGAGAGCCAGTAAATCCCAGGAGCCTTCCAGAAAATGAGCTCTATGGAGGCCCAGCCTCCCTTGGGAATGTGCTTTCCTGGCCTGGCCTTTCTCCTGCCAGACTGCAACATCTCTGGTCAGAGGGAGAGGAGAAATTTAGACTAGTCCATCCCAAGGCCCAATCTCACCAAGAACAGGAAACTTTAGCCCCGGCTCACCACTCCCCAACAGCAAGTATGCCCATAGGGTGCTTGGATCCTCCAGGCAGGACTACAGCAAGACTGTGAAGCAGAGGAGGCTCCAGGAAGGACACCCAGGGAAGGCTCAACCACAGCCAGGGAAACCCACCTTACACCCCAGGACTTCCTGACACCCAAGACTCTTCACACATCCTGGACCCTTCTTCCATTCTAGGTGGAGGGGAGACTTGGGGGACGTTCTCATAAGCAGGGAAAGGACAAGCCCCCCACCCTTGCCTCCCAAGCTCATGGGCAAGTTGCAGTCAGTTGGGGTCCTTCTTTGGGGGGACACAAAGGAAAGGACAGTAGTATGGGAGATCCCGGGAGGACCTGACAGATAGTAAGCCCTCTGAAATAGCCCCAGGTGCCAAGGCTTGGGCAGGGGCCCTGAGACAATAAACTTGGCCACTTTCTCTTCCCCCTGAGTGTGGTTTCCAGGAGTCCCTCCCACTGTTCAGTGCAGGAAGTGCTGGGGGGCTCTGGGCCCCTTCCCTCTCAGCGCCTGCGGTCACCCAGCAGCCCTCTCCTTCTTGGCCTGGGCTTGGGACATAGACAAGCCTCACACTTTTGAGGCGGGGCCAAATGCCCCAATGCCCCACTCAGAGCCTCTTTTTGTCCCTAGGATTGGATCCCAAGACAGGGTGGAGCAGGGCTGTCCCATTCCCCAGTACTCTGCGGGGGAAACTGCACAGGAAGGTCCTGGCCTTTCTCTCCACCTCAGTCCTGGTTCCGGGCTCCGGGGAGCTCGGCTCCCTGCCTCTCCCGCTATGTACCGACCACGAGCTCGGGCGGCGCCCAAAGGCAGAGGCAGGTGCTGCGCCGTGCCCAGCACCATACTCCTACTGCTCGCCTACCTGGCTTACCTGGCGCTGGGCACTGGTGTGTTCTGGGCGCTGGAGGGTCGGGCGGCGCAGCTCTCCAGTCTCAGCTTCCAGCGCGACAAGTGGGAGATGTTGCGGAACTTCACGTGTCTGGACAGCCCGGCGCTGGACTCGCTGATCCGGGTCAGGGGCGTGCGGGGCCGGCCCGGAGGCGGTGGGATGGGGCAGGGTAGCGTGGGGTGCACCAGGCGACGGCGAGAGCGCCAGGCCCGGACGGGGAAACCCCGGGAGCGTACACGCGGGCACTACGGGATGGGCTTTCCACGTGGAGGACCGGAGGGTGGGGCGGAACCCCGGGGAAAAGACCCCGGCTCTAGCTACAGGGTTGCGCGACGCCGGGCTCCGAGTCCTCCTTTAGCGGGCCAGAGTGCATGAATGGGTCCAGTCGGGAGGCACTGGGAGCACACATCTGAATTTGGGGATGAGGACGACAGGGGCGCGTTTCCCCCGGTTAGAAGCCGGCAGGGCCGACTCAGTTGAGCCAGAAGGGGAAAGGGGGCTTTTGGTCCGCTGGCGGTGGTGTGGCAGGTGACAATGGGAGCGCGGCACTGTGTTGGGGTCGGACAGAAGGCGAAGAAAGAAAGGGCACACCTGGAGCCTTCCAGAGGGCGAACCCGGGCGTGAATATGCGAACTGGGGACAAGGACCGAAGCGGGGCTGGCCCGCGTCTAAGGACCCCTGGAGGGCAGGGGCGGGCCCGTCCGGAAGGGTGGATGGAAGGGGTTCCAAGGCGCTCTGCCCCGGCCAGCAGCAGCGAAGAGGAGGCTCGTGGTGCTCAGAGCCGGCTCCAGAGCGGCGCAGGCTGCTCTCCGGCGGAGCCCGCTTTGCTCCGAGTCTCCGGACACCCAGGGCCCGGCGCGCCGCCGCCTCAGCAGCGGAGGCCGGACAGGGCTCGGCGCAGGAGAGGGAGGAGTCCAGGGTCCCTTTCCGCCTACTCATCAGAGGTAGGGACTCAGGGGGCGGAGCAGGCAGGAGAGGGTTCCTCGGCCCGGCATTCCACCAGAGTGGATGTCTCTTCCCACCCAGGCGACGCCAGATTGGCGCTCCACTGACCCAGGCATTCGTCCTGGGTCCTGGTTCAGTCCTCACACCTCTTCCTCCGAGAGCCCAGAACCTGAGCCTCGAGAGCTGCACGCCAGCCCAGAATCCCTGCCTGGCAGTCACAGTGGCGCCCCCGCAGAGGATAGGCCCTGAGCCCTAGGCTCTCCAGCCCAAACCCAGTCCCCAGAAGGTAGCAGGGAAATGTGTCAGAGTGTGAAGGGACCGAGAGTGGAGCAGAGATGAGTTCTGAACCCTCGAACTAGGATGATTCGGCAGGGTCTGGAGGAGGTAGGCGGGGTATGAACTATCTCTGCTAGGGACCTAACGTGATTCTTACACCCGGCACCTGCAAACTTCTGTGAATACATCAGCTCCTCCCTGATGCTATGGCTGTCTGACGTTAAGGCGGTGAACTCCAAGGTGCCAGGGGGAGGATGACTGTGCTGATGACCATAGCAGTAAATGCTGTATGCCTAGAGCTTCACACATATTAACTTGTCTCAGTCTCACCTCCCTCAGGGGTAGGTACTCTTACCACCCCCTTGTTGGAGGTGAAGAAACTGAAGGTCAGACAGCTTCGATAGGAGCGCAGGGCTGGGGCTGTCAGCCACCCTGAGGGCTGCCTCTGGGTGGATCTGTGCCCCACCAGGCCTCATATCTGAGAGCCCCCTAGGCTTCCCCCCAACTTCTTCCTGCTCCACCTCATCCCCTCAACCCTCCTGTGGCTTCAGCCATCCCCAGGAATGTGGTATCCATCCAGGTCTTCCCCTGAGTAGTAGACATGTATGTGCAACTTCTCAAATTCCTCAAGGCCAAGAGCAAGCAGTCCTCTTGTCTTCCACCCGGCCCTGCTCTTTCACCTGTTCCAAGTCCCTGTCATTTGTCCCATGCCCACACACTCACCATCCTCCGGGATGCCTCCCTTGCTGCCCACATGCTGCCCTGGCTGGGCTAGGATGGAAGAGAGATTGCAAGGACAGTGCACTGTGTGTGTGTGTGTGTGTGTGTGTGTGTGTGTTGGGGTGCAGGAGCCCAGTCCCCCCACAGAGCACGGTGGTCACTGCAGCCTCTCCCCCAGGACATCATCCAGGCATACAAAAACGGGGCCAGCCTCCTCAGCAACACCACCAGCATGGGGCGCTGGGAGTTTGTGGGCTCCTTCTTCTTTTCCGTGTCCACCATCACCACCATCGGTAAGGGCAAGATGGGCCAGGGTGGATGGGGCTAGGGTGGGGGCCTCTCCCCAAGGTGCAGTGGGGCTAGTTGTCCTTTGGAGGAGTCTCCTAGGGCCTCATGAATCCCAACATCGCAGTCTAGTGGACAGCATGGATACCACTTGGGAGCACGACGTCGGGCCTCCCTGCAGACCTACTGGCTCAGCCTCTGCATTTTACCCAGACTCCCAGGAACTCATGTGCAATGTTGAAGTCTGAGGAACACAGTTCTAAGGGATTCTGCCTCACATAGTCTTTCAAGAAGCAGAAGTCTCCAGATAGAGAGAACATAAAAGATGCCTCTGGGCACTACAAGTGTCATGGTGTCCTCAGCTCAGCCCGCCCAGCACAGAGTCCCGGGGCGGTGGCTGGGGGAGGTGAGGGGAAAGTTGTAAAGGAATAAGGGGCATAAATCTAAAGAAAGAGGTGTTCTGCTCCCAAGAGGAGCTGGTCACCCATCTCCCTGGCAGCAGAAGAAAACAAAGCAAAACAAAACAAAACAAAAACCGAGGCCTCTCCTCAGCTGTCTATAGCCGTTCGAATCCCATCACCTTTCCCGCCCCCCACCCTACACACACCCGGGGACACCTGGGCTAGTCCTGCCCCACAGGATAGCTGAGGCAGAACTTGTCCCAGGAGGATACTTGGAGGCTACTCTAAGGAGAAGGGGAAGAACAGGTTAGATCCCCGCAGCTCTAAATCGCGAAAAACCATACAAGCCGCCCCAGCCCCTGCATGGCACTAGATGTACCACCAGGTGGCAGGCTGACACCAGCAGTGACTAGGCATCTGCCTCCCACCGCCTGGCCAGCCTGGGTCTTCTCTCCATGACACCAGTATCCCAGCCCTTGTCCTTTCCAGGATGGGGTGAAGCAGAGCACGCACAGGACTCTCCATCTAGTTTTAACCAGGCAGCGCTTCTCCGGAGCAGATCTCAGGGCTGCACAGGAGCTGGGTGGTCCTCGAGACAAGCGTGCTTGGGAGGCCCCTCAGACTCCACGGACCCCAGACCCCCAGAGGGACTGGCAGGATGTCACTTTTTCATCTTTACATCCCCAGGGTATAAAACAGGGCCCAGAATAGAGTGGGTGCTCACTAAACTCTGCCACGTTAAGGAACTCTATTAAATATGCATTCAGCACAGACTGAGTCCCATGGTAGCAGCAGATCCCGAAGCACAGGTAGGTGGGTCAGGCCACCCAGATGTGTGGGACCTTCCTACACCCTCTGCCCCAGGCCTGTGCTTCAGCCCATGAAATTCAGAGCTTCACAGCCCATCTCTTCCCATTGCTACCATCCCTAGCCTGGACTATTCCCACGATCCTTCCTTTCTACACAGTTTCAGCCATCTCTGAGAGAGGAGGGCAGAGGAAGGAGGACCCTGCCCCACCACACACACAGTACAACAGAATACAGTTGAGGTATTCTTGTGCCAGGCACTTTGATTTTTAAGATCTCAGTTTGTGACCTGCAAGGACAGGTTTTACTATTTTCATGTCACACATGGGGAAACTGAGGCACTGGGGTGCTGTGCAACTTTCAAGGTCCTATAGCTGGTGAGCAGCAGAGTTGGAACTTGAAACCCAGCTAGAACACTGCATTGCTCTTTTCAATAGTGTCTTCCCTTGGAGGATTTACAAGGTGGGAATTCTAAGCAACAAGGGTCATGATTCTGTGATTCTCTCTTTCTCTCTGTCTCTGTCTCTCTCTCTCTCTCTCTCTCTCTCTCTCTCTCTCTCTCTCTCTCTCATACACACACGCGCGCGCACACACACGGAAGAAATTCAGAGCTAGCAGGAGGAGTGGGGAGATGGGGTGTATATGGGACACTGAAAGAGAAGGGAGGGGTATTCTGAGAGGCACGGCTGAGGGAAGCCACTTTGGCAACCCCATCACTCTGGGACTGGTGCCCTGTAAGGGCTATAGTTTCTAGGTCCTGAAACGAAAGAGGGTCTGACAGGCACACGAATACTTCTGAGCCAGTAGGATGGGCTTGAGCGCACAAATCATGCCTCGTCTATAAACTGCATTCCTGGCTTGCTTATTTGTTCATTCGTTTGTCCATCTATTTATTCAGCAGATAAATTGTGTAGCTAGTGTGAGCTAGACTGTTCTGGGTGCTGAGGAAGTGATGCTAACCAAACAAGCTAGCCCTGTCTTTGGGGAGCTGGCCCTCTGGTGTGAGGGGACATGCCTGAATAAACAGGTACCTGGATAATCATCAGGTGGTGGAAGGTGCTTAGGGAAAGTTAAAGACAGTTAAGGTGGCTGAGGGATGACTGAGAATGATGGGGAGGAGAAAGTTAAAGCCAGTTTAGAGATTGGGGGGCTGCTATAGATGGGGTGGCCATGGAAGGACTTGCTGATACAGTAACATTGAAGCAGGGATGTGAGCAAAATAAGGGAGTAAGCTCTGCAGACGTCTGAGGAGAGACCCTTCTGCCAGCAAGTGCAAAGGCACTGAGGCAGGAGAGACTGGCCTACGTGGGGAAGATGGGGAGATGGGTTACATGTGAGAGGTCTGGGTGCCTGCAGAGAGCTGGTAACTAGGGCTAAGTTCAGAGAGAGTACAGAGGAGACCCCAATCATGCAGGCCTTACAGGGTTCCCAGAGCTCCTAGCAAGGTAAAGAAGGACAGTCAGGAGGCATGACTTGGATGGAGAGGTGGGTACCCAGCACTCAACAGGTAGGTGAGGGTTTTACTGACATCTGTTGATTGTGCTGACCTGAGGGATGACCGAGCATGATGGGGAGGAGGAAATCCCACTTAATGTCAGCCTTAGCAAGCTATAGGCCTCTATGGGCTAGAATCTAAGCGCCATCCTGCTGGTGAGAAGGGAATAAAAGAACCCCAGGGACAGAGGATGGAACTTGGTGTGTACCCACAGCTGGAGGAGAGATGGATGGAAATTAAGGGATATACCTCTCTCTAGATGCCACCAGAAATGAGAACCCCCTTCCTATAGGAGAGGAAAGCTATAAAGACCAACAAGGGAGGAGCATGGGGCCTCTGGAGGCCTCTCAAGAGGCCTTGGAAGTCCTCGGTTCAGAAGCCAGGTCAGTGGAGTTCCATCTTTTTATCCATCCATTCATTCAACAAACATTTAGTTAGCACTTTGTAGACACTAGAAGCTTGAGGGCTCACAGTCCCATCTGCAGCACACCTCCATTGTCTCATTTCGTCCCCAAACCACCCTATAGATGGATGTCAACATTCTCATTTTACAGATGAGAAAACAGGCTCAGAAGAGTCAAGCCATTTGCTGACATTCCACAGCCTACAAGGGGTGGAGCTGGGATTCAGACCTAGGAAGTACATCAGACTCCAAAGCCTATGCTCTGGATTCCACTGATTTGGACTCTTTCAGGACCCTCAGTAAGGTGGAGGGAGGAAATGGAAATGACCAGTTTCACTATACAAAGCCCAGGGGAACTTAGGGTATGAGTGGGCTGACCCCATCTTAGGGAGAAGGAATGTTAGGCAATGATATGCGGCAGGGTGGGAGGCATTTGTTCATTTACTTACACATTCATTCACATATTAGGTCATTAAGTTTGAAATGTCTGATTTCAAATCAAAAGTTTAGTTTATTATATACCAAACAGGAAGCAATACAGTTAATCAAAGTATGTGCCTAAACTATCAACACAGTTTTGTCCTTTCAACAGTTTATGACACCAGTGAAGAAGCCCGGAAAACAAGTGGTGATAAAATCACAAAAGGTGTTTTCCACGGCTTATTGAGATTGAAATATTTTTCCTTGCGAGAAATGGTCCAATGCCTGGCAGAAGGGATACTCCGCTGGTGCAAGGTCTGGTAAATATAGTGGATGACAGTTTCTGAGTCCAGCTTCTGTAGTTTGTGCAGCGTTGATTTTATGACCTGTGGTCAAGCGTTGTCTTATCAGAGGATGGGCTTTGTCTCTATTGACCGATCTCAGCTGCTTAAGTGGGAGCATCCTCATTATTTCATCCAGTTGGTTGCAGTAGGCAACCTCTGTAATCATGAAGCTGTAGTGCAGTGGTTCTCAACCTTCCTAATGCCGCAGCCCTTTAAATACAGTTCCGATGGGTCATGACCCACAGGTTGAGAACCGCTGCTGTAGTGGATAATACCAGCTCTGGACCACCAAACACACACCATTAGCTTTTGTTTGATGAATATTTGCTTTGGGGCTGTGTTTCAGTACTTCATCTTTATTCAACCATTGAACACTTAACAAAAAGAATCTATTTTTCATTGCAGATAATAATACGGTGTCGTGTGACAGCAAAGAGAAAGGCAAGATTTGAAACGATTTCTCTTCTGCTGCTCCTTTAATTCATGCAGAACCCATCTATCCAGTTTCTTTAAAAAGTTTCTTTTAAACTTTTCAAATGGTCCAATATCGTTGAACAGTAATGTCAAAACTTGCAGCAAATTCACGCCTCGGTTGAGATGGATCTGCTTCCACCACAGCTTTTGGCTCATCATTATCCACTTTGGTCTTAAGTCACCCACGTGATTCATTTTCAAGATTAAGATCATCCCAATGGAATTTCTCAAATCATCCATGTACTGCGCGTTCATTAGCTACATCCTTCGCAAACATCTCATTGATATTTCAAAAATAACATGAATTTTTGATTTATACTTGGTTTCACAAAGATTGCTGTAAAAAAAGTTTGAAAGATAATCACAAGCCAAAACATGTATTTGAAAGAATGAGGATGTACCTTCACAATAAAAAAAAAAAAGTCAAAGTGAAATGTCAGATATCAACTGTCAAATTTAGTACTGAAGGAAATCAGACATTTCATACTTAATAACCTAATATTTCCTCATTCATTCACTTACTCAGCATTTGAACTTGTCCTTATTCAACACACACATGGTAGTGAGCACCTAGTAAGGGTCAGATCTTGTGCCAGTTGAGAATGTGAAGAGGATTAAGGCCTAGGCCCTGCTCTTAAGAGGCTCACAATACCTGGGGGAGGCAGACATGGAAACAAAGCTTTCTCACCCAGTTCATTCCCCTGCAAGCCTGGGCAGAGTGCCAGGGAACCCTGAATGAGGAGCTGTTCTACTGAAGGGTCATCTACAGGTGGGCAAGGGGAGACACTGGCTCTTCATTATCATGTCCAAAGGCACAAGAGGGCCTGGGAGGTTAATAGGGCAGGAGTGTAAGTTGAATGTGAGACTCAGAGATAGACTGGGTGAGAGTTTGGACTGTCCCTAGCAGACATGAGACTCCTGAAGGGTTATAGCCCAGGTAATGGTCTAATCAGGTTTGACTTGTGGTGGTGACCAAGGAAGGTTGGACACAGAAGCTGACAAGGCAGAATGATCAGGCTGACAGAGTCCTTTGTGAACGTCTCATGCTCCCCTCGCCCCCTCCCCACCATCCACCTCCCCTGGGTCTGCTGATGCTTTATCTTCTGCCCTGCCCCTCCACGGGGCTTGGGTGGGGAGCCCAGGCATATTAGTTTGGGTCTTAGAGGAACCAGTGATCAAGACAGAATCAGATGTGCGAAAGATATGTTGGGTGGGAGGATTTGAAAGATAAAGTAGAAGGAACAGGAACAGGAGCCTCAGACTGTAAGATAACCCATGAAAGTAGAGAAGAAAGGTAGGAGGCTTCAGAGGAGGATCTGCAGACTGCATTGCTTCTCTGAGGATGTCTCTGCACAACCATGTGGAGCCCGAAGCAAAGCCTGCTTGCAAAAGGAGGCCTGCACTGGGCAGACATGGCCGCTGTAAGAACCGGCTGTGGCTGGAAGCAGCCTGCAGACAGCACGCCCAGACGCAGCTGGGATGGCACAGTAGATCCCCCAGGGCACAGCAGCTGGAGGCTGTCCCTTCCTGGCCCTCTCCTGCATCCCCCTGCCCACCCAGGGAGGCAGGAAGTGATGAGAGGAAAGATGAGACCCTCATACTCAGGGGGGTTGAGTTCATGGGTGCTGCCTAGCCTCCCAGAGCTTCAGCTGTCAGATCTGTAAACAGCGGTGCATCATCCCAAGCTGGAAGGGTGGCTGTGAGGGGATGAATGCACGAGGCCTCTGCAGTGCCAGGCACAGGAAAGGAAAGCCTTGGTGAGGACCAGCTGCCCCCTTCCAGACTGGGTTATAAGGAGGGCCCCAGGGGTCCACCAGGGCTAGGGAATGTGGTGGGGAGTGGACAGGGCCAGCAGACAGGCCCCTGAAGTGCCCCTCTCGCCTCAGGGTACGGCAACCTGAGTCCCCACACAATGGCCGCCCGACTCTTCTGCATCTTCTTTGCTCTTGTGGGGATCCCGCTCAACCTCGTGGTGCTCAACCGACTGGGGCATCTCATGCAGCGGGGAGTACACCACTGCGCCCGCAGGCTGGGGGGCACCTGGCAGGTGAGGATGCTGTGGGAGCAGGGGGCTGGGTTACTTCAAGAACGAGGTGCTGCAGTGGGAATCTGGGTCACTGATGGGGAGAGGTGGGAGGAGGGGTTACTGGTGGGGATGGGTGCGGGGCATCATTGCCCAGGATGGGATCCTGGTTAATAAAGGGATATCAGAGGGGGAGACAGGTGGGACCTAGAAGACAGAAAAACACGGGGCAGCCAGGGCACAGGTACCTGGCCCACAACCTGGGGACAATGAACCAGTGGAAGGGGTCCCTGAGCAGCCCCCTTACCAGGGAAAGCTCTAGTCTGCCTCCGGCTCAGGCCCCCAAGCTGTCTGCTCCCTCGGATTGGGTACTGGCAGAGGCCACAGGGGGCTGAGGTGCTGTGAACACCGCAGGACCCCGGCAAGGCACGGTGGCTGGTGGGCTCCGGCGCCCTCCTTGCAGGCCTCCTGCTCTTCCTGCTGCTGCCGCCGCTGCTCTTCTCCCACATGGAGGGCTGGAGCTACATCGAGGGCTTCTACTACTCTTTCATCACCCTCAGCACCGTGGGCTTCGGCGACTACGTGATCGGTGAGGAGCCCCAGCGGGCAGGCTGGTGGGCGGGGTCTAGAGATTCAGCTGCCTCCACCTCCCACTCAGCTCCTCCTGCAGTCCAGGGGACATGGTCTTGCCCCCCCCTTTCCCGTGTGATGGGCTAAGGTCGCTCCTGACATCTTGACCTCACATGTCCACCGACTGACCTATTGTGCTTAGAGCCCTCCCAATAAGGGGAGTCCCCGTCCTCCTTCTCTGTCTGTCCTTGCCCCAGGGTCTCTCCTCCCCACTTCACTCCCACACTCCATGGAGCATCAGCCCATCCCACAGCTCCTGGGCTGGAGATCACAGCCCACAGGATCAGGTAGCCAAGACCAGAAGACTCGTGAAACCCCAGGCTCCCCCAAATCCTGTTGGAAAACAATTGGTAGCCAAATTCTGAGTGTCAGCAAGAATAGCAAGAAAGGGCCTTGCGGTCCAGAGGACCCAATGGTCACTACCCAACATAGGCAAGACAAGGGCCCAGAAGCTACTCAGCGTAGAAAAGCTGAGGTAGATGCCCAGCAGGTGGCAGCAGGGACATTCAGTGCAGTGACAGGGTGCCTGAGCCCCCAGCTCAGCTTCATCCTCCCTCTCTTCTCCCTGCCTGTGAAGCGTTACTGTAAGAGCCTGGCACTGCACCACACTGGCCTCAAGGAGCTTTGAACCTCCCTCTGATCCCATGGCCCTAAAGTGGGGTAGGAGGACTTGCTCTTCCACACTGTTTTAACAACAGAACCCAGCTTAGGATGTTAAAAGGAAGTTTCACCAAAGTAGCAGTCAGCTAACTCATCAGGGAACCTAGAGTGATGGTTGTCACCCCCACTTTACTGAAGAGAAAGACAGAGCTCAGAGATGCCAAGGCATCTGCCTAAGATTGCACAGCTTATGAGATATGAATTCTGATCTATTTGACTCCAAAATCCATACCCTTTCCAGACTGCCTAACATGTCCCTTTTCTGGGTCTCAGTGTCCCTGTCTGTATGCAGTTGCTAAGACTCCTTCAGTGCCTTCTGGCCCCTGTGTGCAAGGAACCCTTCCTGAACCTCTCCTTCCCCAGGAAGAAGTATCTGGTGCTGGGAGGTCTACTGCCCCCTTCCTGATCTCCCCAATCTTGACAGGAGGGCTATTGTTCTAGAAGGAAGTCCTTCCACCTGGGTCATGTTCCTACCTTTACCCTCAGAGTGGACATATGTATCTGAGAAGAGCTGGGCCCACGCTGCAGCTCCCAGGGCCACACCTCCCCCTCACAGCTCAGGGAACCATTATTGGAACTGTCCTCTCGCCTCTCTTCTTACTGTCATCTCCCTGTCCTTTCCTTCCCAGGAAAAGCTGTTGCATCCAGTTGCATAGGTTGGGCACTGCATAGCCCTATCGGTTTGCCATTCACACAGAGCATAATGAGGATGGCACCCAGGGAGTTGTGCAGTCCTCTATCCTTGTCCCCTCCCTTGGTTCTCATGCCCTTTAAAAATTATAAGTGCTATTGTGTCACCTGCCTAGCTCCTCTGAAAACCGTCATTGTTTTCCCATAGTTTTAGGATGGAGTCCAAATCCATAACTAGGCCCCCAGGGGCCCTGCCTCCCTCTCCAGTCTGAGTTCTCTCCCTTCCACACTGCATTCCAGCCACCACAAATACCAAAAGTACTGTTCTGGCCGGCTGCAGCAGCTTCAGCCCAGGGCTGTGCGGTCTGATGGGTCCTGCACCAGTCTCCCCTGGAAGCCAGACTGGGGAAGCCGATGTGGGGTTGGTGTGAATGTCTATGAGGATGACCTGAGGCCTGGCATCCTCTGTGACAGAGCCAGGCAGGGCAGAGGGAGCAGGAGGCAGCCTCTCTATACAGGGGCACCTGAAATGGGAAATAGGAGGAAAGACCTCAGCTAACATCAATGGAGAGGCAGTGATATCACACAGCCAGTCTGCAAAGAGTCCTTGCAGGGTCCTTGCCACCGTGTGAGCCCCCAACTAGGAGCATCAGAGCAGGAACAGGCCTCCAGAGCCCCCTTAGTACAACCTGACTAGGGAGACCTGGTCCACTGCAAGAACCCCTCATGCCCAGAGGGGCTGCCCATGCACAACCACTCCCACCCAGCGTCCCCCTTCACATCTCCAGGGATTTGCTACCCACTCTGGGTCCCTGTGCAGCCATTTTGGTGCCTCATGGCAAGCAACTACACTTAAGCCCCACCACTGCATCTGGGGCGGGAGGTCTTCCTTCTGTAGATGGGGAAAGTGAAGCCCAGGGAAGGGAAGGCAGTTGAATAAGGTCATGAGCAGGCAACCGGAGGCAAGGCTAGGGTAAACATCCAAGCCAAGGCTCCTCACCCCACCCATATTCCAGAATCTTCCATATCTATTCCTCAAATCCCTCAGCTTTCCTTGTCCTCCAGCAACAGGGTCAACTCCTTTCCTTGATGGGAATGCTGAGGCCCACCACCTGGCCACTGGACACCAGCAGGCACAAGGGCGCTGTCTTTACAGCCACTCCACTAACCAAAGGCTCTGGCCAGAGCAGCCCCAGGTCTCAGCCTCCTGCCTCTCCCAGGCCTGTAGCCTTCAGTTCCCCCAATTGCATTTGTGGCTCAGTCTAGCGCCTTGCCAGCTGCCAGGTCTTCTGCCCCTTATAATTTCAGCTAAAGAAATGAAATAAAAGGGGCAAAGAATACACCTCCTCCCTTCTGTTACCAGGAGCAAGCCAAGCCGGCGGGTGGCAGGGCCAGAGAGCTGGCTCACCACTGATCTCATTTGGGACCGTCAGCGGAATCACAGCCCCATAACCCAATCAGCCTAATCCAATCCCAGATCCTGCCCCACAGCAGAGGTCGGCTCTAAGGCTGCAGCCTCATCCCCAGCAAGGGTCCAAGAGGAGGGACCTGTCTTGTGGGACCTGGATAGAAAGCTAGGGGGTGGCAGGACAGGATGAGCAGTAGACAGGTGGGTACAGGCAGGACAGGAGGTAGAGGAAATAGGAAGGCGAATCTCCACCCTTTGAATGATCCCAGTCTGATGAGGGAGGCAGGGAAGTAAATTACAGGGCATGCCCATGACAAGAGTTATCTGAGACTCACTGCAAGCGACCCTGTCAGCCCCTTGCCCCAGCCGTCATTCTCCAGAATGGACCGCGTGGGGGTATTTGATGGGCTCTAAAGCAATCAACCAACTCCAAGGTCTTGGGCACCTGTCACTTGCCGGGCACCATTCTGAGTGCATTAGCTGCATGGGCCTGTGTGCTCCCCCCACAGTGGCAGGAGAAGGACTCTTACTGTCTCCATCTTACAGATGAGGAAGTAACTCAGCCAGACAGAGCACATGGGCTGTGGGGAAAGCGTCGGGGAAGCCCAGTCTAGTTTCTAAGGAGTGAGATCTGAAGGATAAGGGAAGGCAACCAGACCAAAGGGAACTGGAAATTCGAAGCTGAGGAGACAGCTAGCACAAAGGTCCTGAGGCAGGAAGGATGATAGATGTGCAATTGGGGGAGAGTGATGTGGCCGTGAGAAGGGAGAGGTGTGCTGCAGAGACAAGGATTTGGGACTGCATCCTGAAGGCCACCAGGGAGCAAGTATGTTCCCCTATGGGAGTTTCACAGGAGAGGTATGTTCAGACAGACGGTAACCACGTGCTACTAAACAGAGGCAGGACATCCTCCAGCGGTCACACCTGCTCTACCTACATTCCTAGCTCCGGCAAACTGCCTCCTTTCACGTATGAGGAAACCAAAGCCAGAGACAGGTAAACAACAGAGCAGGTATCACATCTCCTAGAGTCTTGTTAAAACACAGATTGCTGGGCCCACCCCCAGAGTTTCTGAGTCAATAGGCCTGGAGTGGGAGCCCCAACATTTGTGTCTCTAACAATGCAAATGGTGTGATGCTGTTGGTCCAGGGACCATACTCTGAGAACCACAGGGATAAAGCATAAACAGAATCCCTCAGAAAGACAAAGAAGAAATTTAGCTTCCAAGTCTAAGTCCCGGTCCAGGGAGGCATCCTGGAATCCTAGGGAGATGACCATAAGACCAGGAATCAGACAGTCTGTGTTTCCCATATGCTGTCCCACTGATCCCTCAACCTGCTCGTGTGAACCAGGCCATGGATCTCCACTCCTGGTGGGGAATGCGCTCCTGACTTGCCCAGGCCTCCTTCCTCTGACCTCACCTCTTCTGCAGGGATGAACCCCTCTCGGAGGTACCCACTATGGTACAAGAACATGGTGTCCCTGTGGATCCTCTTCGGGATGGCGTGGCTGGCCTTGATCATCAAACTGATCCTCTCCCTGCTGGAGACCCCAGGAGGGGCATGTTCCTGCTATGACTGCAGCTTTAAGGAAGACTTCAAGTCCCAGTGCTGGAGGCATAGGCCAAATGGGGAGCCAGACTCCCACTCCCCACAGCAAGGTTGCTATCCAGAGGGGTCCATGGGTATCATACAGCATCTGGGACCCTCTACTCAGGTTGCACGCTATGTCAAGGACAGCTAGTTATCTTCCAGTATTTGCTTGATCATCCTCCTTAGTAACAAGACCTCTCATTTTAAGCTTGGCTATGACCACGTGGACAAAAGACCATATTTTCCATCCTCCCTTGAGGCTAGATACAGCTATGTGATTAAATTCCACCCAATAAGAAATATCCTTATAATACTTCCAATAAGAGAAGCATCCTATGTAACATGGGATGTGACTTTCAGGTGGGGACAAGAATTCCCTTCTTCCCCTCTTCTTTACTCTAGCTGCCTGCAATGCTGATGCAGTGACTGGAGCTCTGGCAGCCATGTTGCACCATGAGGTAGAGGCCATGTTTGAGATTGGTAGCGTAGTAAGATAGAAAAATGACTGCAGAGCCATCATAACAAACCTGCCTGAATACCACCAGATTTCATTTATGTGAGAGAGAAATAAACATTCTATTTAAGTCACTATTATTTGGGTTTTTCTGTCACTTGTAACCAAACCTAATTCTAATTGGCATACACACCCAGAGATGAAGATAGCATCCAAGACTGGAGCCTATCAGAGGAAAACCACCCCCTCCCTAAGTGGGTTTGTCCCCACTGGTGGCAAGGATGGATGGAGGGCTGGACTGCTGACCCCCTATCCCTTTCAGAGACCCTCCAGGTAAACTCACTAAAGTTTTACTCATAATCCTCAGTACTGAGACAGCCAGCAGGTGGCTGGTCCCAGTTCAGCTGCTGAATCCTTCTATCACTCATTCACACTGCAGAGAAACCTGGGGCAGGCCAGCGGGCTCCTCCTGCCTCACCCCACCCACCTGTGTTTGAAAGCTTCAGCCACAGTTTGCCAAGCCAGATAGGGTTTGAGGCGGCCACTTCTGTTTGCAGAGTGTCTCTCACTCAGGATTGCTGCTAAGGCAGCACAGAACATAGCGGTCCCCCCCACACATGTCTACACGTTCTGGCTGCAAAGCCCAGCCAGAAAGCCCCTGGCTAGACCAGCCAGCACCTGAGGGTCACCTGGGCCAGCCAGGTTCTTGTCCTCGGTGGCCACCCATGACTCTGTTCCCTCCACCCACCCTGTGAGTTGCATCGCAGGGACGCAGAGAGCTCCATGTTGCCCTTTCCTGTGGACAAACCCCTCAGCTTTGGAGCCCTCCTGGAACTGGGTCAGTGGTAGCCTTTTGACCAATGAAGAAGTGAGGGCTGTTACACCATCCTGCTTGCACCATCAGCCTAAGCGGATGAAGGCCAAAACCAAGAGCAGCCCCAAAAAGAAAACAGGGTCCGTGCTCTCATCCTAAGGCCCACAGGCTGGGCAGAGGAAGTGAGGAGGGATTGCTAGAAGCCTGGAAGTGTCATCCTCTGTATTTTATACACTGCAGAAAGAGCACTAGTAATTCAAAACTGGGAGCAAGGGATAGGCCAGCATGCTGGGGTGGCCACTGCGGTCCTTACTCTTCTCTTGCTTCGGCCCCTTTTTTCTCACGCCTAGCCCTCTTGGACTCAGAGTCTGTCCCTCCCCCATCAAGCCCTTCACTTCTCCATGCCCACCCCATCCTCGCTGGCCGGGGAATGCTTGACCCAGAGGGGCCCAACCTGGAGTGGTGAGAGGGAACCCAGAGGAAAGTTTCTGATTGGCCAGCTCCTCACAGGGGTCTGCTACACAGCCAATGGGGAGAGTTCCTGGAACTCTGAAGTCCAAATCAGACCATGGATGGGACTGTGGGTGGGGGTGAGGTCCTGAGAAGCCATGCTGAGGTCCACCTGAAGAGGTCTGGATCTGGTAAAGGCAGAAAAACAGACGGTCAGATTTCAGTTCAGAAATCACAGACTAGCATGAGGCTTAGAGAAACAGTGAGGGACAGTAGGAGTGAGGATGATAGACAGATGCAGGCTGAGAAAGTTCCCAGTCTGCGGGTCAGGAACCTAACCATTCAGGACTTCCCACAACCTCATCCCGGCCACCGAAGGCCTTGAGGAGGGAAAGGGGCTTCCTCGGTGGGTGGCCCTGGAGGGTGCTGAGTTTGGAACCAGCCTGACATGTTGAAATCCTGGTTCCACTGCATATGAGATCTATGACCCTGGACAAATGTTGCATCAGTTTTCTCCTCTGAAAAATGGAGATAAGAGCAGCTGTGATCTCCCAGGACAAAGTGAGTGACTGCATGAGAAGAGCTGAGAATGGCGTGTAGCAGCCCAAAGGGGCAGCGAGTGCATTCCAGCTGTCAGTGCTCCACAGCTGGCCGCATGAACAAGGATGAGAGGAAGGCAGATGCTCCACGGGCTGGCGGGTACGTGGCAGGCCGCACCCCGCTGACCCCCTCTCAGGGCTGGCCAGCAGGCTGGGCTGAGCAAGTGGTGACGCAGGACTGAGCCCTGCCCTTGGGGGGCTCCCAAGCTGACACCATCACACTGCTGCCGGGATGAGGGGACGGAACACACATGACTCACAGGGGAACCTCAAGGCAGAGACCAAGAAGAGCATGCCAAGTGAGCAAATGGAGGGCCTGGGGACTGACAGCGGCTGCTGCCACAATGCTAGGGGCAGGCAGACCTTGGACACCAGTGGCCACCTCCGCCCGCCCTCCCAATGGCTGCCCTGCTGTGGCTTCAGCATGGTTGAAGCAAGACCAGACTCGGCATCACTGGGTGGTTCCCTCTCTCCCAGCAGTGTCTCCTATCACTGTCTTCATTCTTATTGATTAGTGTTATTTCTTAACACGTACTGGATGCTTATTACGTGCCAGGCCCTGTTCTGAGCTCTTCACTTATACTAAGTCACTTACTTCTCTCATCAATTCCGTAAGAAAAGAACTATTCTTTTCTTTTCTTTTTTAGAGACAGAGTCTCACTTTGTCACCCACAGGAGAGTGCTGTGGCATCACTCTCGGCTCCAACTCCTGGGCTTAGGCAATTCCCTTGCCTCAGCCTCCCAAGTAGCTGGGACTACAGGCATCCGCCACAACCCCCGGCTATTTTTTTGTTGCAGTCTGGCCGGGGCCAGGTCTGAACCCACCACCCTGGGTATATGGGGCCGGCACCCTACTCACTGAGCCACAAGAACTATTATTTTTAATAATGGTTTTATGATGGGGAAAATGAGATCTGCAATGAATGTTAAGAACAAAGGCAAGCCCCCACCCTGTGTGATCTCTGCCAGTGACTCCCCTTTCTGTGCTTCAGTTTCCTCACCTGTCAAAGAGGAGGCTGGCTTCAGGGAGCCCGAATCTTGCTAATATTTCTAGGACCTCAGCTTTGGACTGAGTTGTTCTAATTAACCACATTTCAGAGCACGCAGTTCCCAGCCCCACCCATCTCAGTCCTCCTGGGTCTGTCTTAAGTGCTGGGATCCAAGGAGGTTCACTTTCTCTCTCTCTGTCTTTCCCTCCCTCACACAAACTCACACTCACTCTCACTCACAGGACCAAGAGAGGAAATCTGCATAGAATTCCCCGGGCCCTCAGCTGGGCCCTCACAGCCTCTATAATGCTGGAGGGAGGGGCATCCACTCATTTTAGCAGCCAGACTAGAAAAGAACTTGACTCATGAGTGGGAGACAACAGCTGTGTTGAAACTCCCCCATCCCCAATTCCTCTCAGCCCTTATCTCACCAGGCCCCCACCCCTGGCTCCAGGCCTGGAGAGTGCTACCCTGAAATGGGCCCCACTGATCGCTCCCTCCTCTGCCTTCCCCAAACCACACACAGTGCTGGGCTCCACCTATGTTGTAGGTCTCTGGGCCTCCCACTCCACTGTCCGGCACCCACCCACATAGACTGCTGGTCCCTGGGCCCAGCCACACTGACACTCCCTCCCTCTCCCTGTCCCCCAGCAGACAGGGCTGGACCCTGTGTCTCCTTCCCCTCCTTTGCCCTTTGCTAGCCAAAACCTATATCCAGCTAACATTGTCCCTTGGGATCAAGGAGACAGCTGCCATCACACCCCCCCCCCAAGGCCTTCTAGGCCCATTCCTGAGGTCTTTGCCCAAGATTTCCAGCCCCTACCCCATCCCAAACACAAAACCTCTTTCATCCCATGAGGGACCCCATATCAGGACAAGGCCTGATGGCAGAAAGAGCAACCAGAGCTGAACACTCCCACTGTGACCTGCTCACCTACCCAACCCCCAGCACATTGTCCTGGAGTGTGAAAGCAAATCCATCCACACCCACTGTCCACAGCCACAGAAGAACCCCCTGCCCTCTGCCTGGCCCTGGGGTAGGACCCTACTTAGAACAGCCCACACTCCAACCTTTGCACATCTTATTAGTTCAATGTTTATCCCATTTGTTCTTCCCAGGACTCAGGCAATTGTGAACAACATTTGAGAAGGCAGGTAACCTCTCTGAGCCTTGGTTTACCCATCCATGAAATGGAAATCCTGCTATGAACCTTGAGATTGTGTTGATGAGTTTGGGCACTGGGGATGGAGGGGAGTGGATAAAAGATGAGAAAGTGCACATGTTGGACTGGCCCAAAATAGGGCTCAGAAGTATTTACTCCCCTCCTTTCTTCTTCTTCTTGCACTCAAGCCCTCCCCTCAGCCTCTTTCATCAGGCAGCTCATGAAACCCATCTGCACCCCTTCCTCGAAGAGGTCCTCCTGGATCTGCCTGCCCTCTGGCCTCCAGAGGACCCAGGAGGGACAGGAAGTGAGGTGAGGTGGAGGCAAAATATTTTGCAAGCTCTGGGAGGTGAGAAGACAGTCTGTGAAATGAGAGAGAGGTTGCTGTGTATCTTGGCAGCTCCCCATCAGCCCACTGGCCACAGCCTCGAAGGGTCAGGTCATTGTCCTGGGGAGTGGGGCCAGAGGAGCGGGGTGGGGATGGGACTTCAGCACCATTCTCTCACTGTGATTCTCTCTTGGCATCCTCTCTCCATCTACTCTGACTTTCTCTGGACCCTGAAGCCCCAGGGCAGAGTTGGGGAAAAACAGGGGCTGACCTCCATGGATTGTGTCACTAGGCTCCTTAGGCCTGAGAAGAAATGTGATGCGGGCAGGAGGAGAGAGGAGCTCAGGTCTTTATCACTACTCTGCCCACAGGCCCTGGGTCAGACCAGGGCGGCAGCATTGGCTGGGTACTAGTGACAGCTCCCTCACCGGGTTAGTCCCAGGGTGGTAATAACCCCTCACTGTTGCTAATTCCTGGGGAGCTTTACTGTCCCCCAAACAGGGACCTGCCCATGCTCTATACGTAGTCCCTTCAACGAGCCCTTGAAAAGCACCATTTCTTCCCAGTAAGGACCCAGCTAATCCAAAAACAGAGTTCATCAACTTCCTACCACCTTCCTGTAATACAGCTGAAGGGTTGAGGCTCAAAGCACTGGATTCAAGCCATGGAGGAATCAATCCAGCCCCCTGACTAGGGAATTCAGCTCTTGCTCTGGGCAATGGCAAGAGGGTAGAGACCTAGGCATGGTGCCAGGCAGACCCCCTCACCCTTGCCTGCTGGAACAGGGAAGGAAAAGCGGCTCCCCTAACTGTGTTCTTAGCTCTGCAGAGAAGTCAGGCAGGAAGGGACAGACCCTGTCCTCAACATGGAACTCCACTAGACTGGGAGTTCCATGGCATCAGAAACAAATCTAACTAAATGCTCCCTGCATGCAGGGGCTGTGTTTTACATTATTATCCCCAATATCCAACTCAATCACAAACAGTGTAAAACTTTGAGACACACAAATATACAAAATACAATCCCAGCCATCTAGTAGGGACGCAGATTCACAGAAAAGGCTCCATAGCCAGCCATATACAGCCTCATGCCTGGAAACCCAGCACTTTGAGAGGCCAAGGTGGGAACATTGCTTGAGCCCAGGAGTTCAAGACCAGCCTGGGTAACATAGTGAGACCCAGTTCCTACAAAACTTCTTTTTAAAATAGCTGGGTATAGTGTCACATACCTGTGCTCCTAGCTACGGGGGAGGAGGGGAGGCTGCCCCAGTAGTATTGCTTGAGCCTAGGAGTCCCAGGTTACAGTGAGCTATGATCATGCCACTGCACTCCAGCCTGGGTGACACAGCAAGTCTGCCTTTAAAAAACAAATAAATAAAAAATGAAAGGCCCCATAAAGCAGTGCTGTATGTGATGGTGCTATGGTCCAGCACAGGGCAATCTCATGCTTGCCACTCACTCCTGTGTGACTTGGACAAGACACTTCACCTTGTGGTGGCAAACTCATCCCAATCTTCCCCAGGCCATCCTGGAAAAGTACCACGACCTAGAACCTCTTTAGTCCTCTATGCCTCAGTTTCCTCAAATGTAAAAACAGAAATGCTACAGTAGTACCTGCCGCATATGGAAGACTGTCGTGTGGATGAAATGGGCTAATGCAAATCAAGGAATTTGTGTTCAGCACAGAGTTAAGGCCTGTATGGTTGGTCTTCTCTGTTTCAACTCCCCAGAAGCAGATTCAGGGACAGGATTTGGCTGCGAGTAGTTTATTTGGGAAGTGATTCCAAGAAGCACAGAAGTAAAACAAGGAAAGCATTAAGGATCAGGTAACTGCAGCAGGCAGGGGGGCTCCAGCCCACTGGACACCCCTACAACCTGCGCAGAGCATGCCTCAAAGCTGTCCGCTCTATCATTCCCAAATCCCATTTCTCATTGCTTGGGACTGGAGTAGGAAGGTGTTAACCCCACAGTACCTGGGATAGGAAGCCTGCAGAGTACACAGGATGGGAGTGCCGAGGAGACCAGCACTATCAGTATCTGCCACAGATGTGCTAACTCTTCTTGTGATGTACAGAGGTATGGAGGCAGAGGGGTGCAGCAGCCTGGCTGTGAGGGAGGGGAGCCAAGGCAGGAGGAGGGAATGTCTGGCTGAGCTTTGAAGCCTCCATAGGAGTTTTCCAGGCCAAGGAGGAGGCAGGCCTTATACATAGAAGATACACAATAAATGTTTAAATGACTGTCTCTCTTTTTTTGTCTCTCTCTCTCCTTCTCTCTCTCTCTCCTTCTCTCTCTCTCTCTCTCACATACACACAACATTTAAATGAATGCCGAATAGGTTGAGAGTGATTCTAATACTTCAGCTAGTGGGGTTGACTCTATGCTGAAGAGCTGTAGGCAGCCCGAGGGCAGGTGATGCAGTCAGCCAGGAGGCATCAGGAAAGGCTGGATCAAGGTATGAAGACCTGAGCTGGTGGAAAGAGATGGTTCCTGGTGGGCAAGTGAAAAAGAGGGAGGGTAGACCAGGGAGAAATAAGGCAGAGAAGCAGGAAAGAGCAGAAGTAGGAAGGAGCATCAAAGAAAAGGAAGAGAAGGGAAAAGAATGGAAAGGAAAAGAGAAAGAGGGAGGAGGAAAAAAGACACAGAACGCTCCATCACAGGAGTGGAAGGAGAACCCCAGAGTCCAACATCACAGAGGTCAAAGGACAGAATAATGACCTCCACTGAGAACGTGGGTTCTCAAGTCCTGAGTCCTACTAAAACTGGGGGCCAGAAGCATCCAGAAGACTTCCCAGGGGAGGGGAGCCCTGAGCCACAGGGAGGCCACTGTGAGCCCAAGAACATGAGCTCCGTGGGAAGCCGCCCGCAGGGCCCTGGGAGCAAGAGTGAGCTGAGGGCAAGGCGCTGTCCACAAGCCAGGAGGGTGGAGGGTTCCAGTGGTTATTACCAGAGCTGCACAAATATTGTTGTTTTGACTGGTAGTGGGGATTGCTTTATTTTCTCCCCAAGAACCACAAGTGTGATGTGCAGACTCATTTTAGAACACGACACCGCAGAGAGCAGCAACCTCTGGCCTTGTCTTTCCTGCTTCTCCTGGTGAGACACGCGTGCAGCTGTACTCACAGGCACCCAGAGTCGCTGAAAGGGACCCAAAGCACAAATGTTCAGTCCACTGATGCCAAGTGTCTGCTGGAAATGCCTAACTTGTATTGGCAAGAACACCCCCTTTTTAAAATATTAAAGCAATTACGACAGTGCCTGGAATATCAAAAACCCCATAAATGTATTTATCACTAGAGGCTGAATAACTCAGCAGCTCTTAAGCATGAACACTCGAGCTTCATTGTCTGGGTTCAGAGCTCGCTTCACCCCTCACTGGCTGTGTGACAATGGGCAAGTTGCTTAACCTGGCTGTGCCCAAGGATTAAATGAATTAATGCAGGCAAAGAGCTCAGAAAGCAGTCTGCCTCAGAGATAGACACGATAGTTGTCATCATCATTACCAACTCCTGCCCATAGAAGGAACCAGGAATGGCCAAACTCCCTCTCCCACCCAAGCCTATGCCATGGACTCCTGTCACCTCCCAAGGCATAATTGTCCTGGAACTGGGGAAGGGAGGAAGGGGAGAGAGGGAGAGAGAATGAGAGAATGAATATGAGAGCTTTGTGCATTCAACAGGAAACATCAGATGCCCAAAAGACTTGGGTCCAAGATTGCACGAGCCTCCCCTTTTGACCCTCCGACCACAGCTGCGGCCTGAGGCCACAGTTTCACTCCTCCCTGCCCACCCCCTTTAGGAGTGTCTTTGTGAGAAGGGAGGTACCCAGCAGGGCAGAGCTGTGTTGCCACCCTGAGGAGACAGCCTGCACTGATTAAGCTAAATTCCAGGAGTGGGGTTGGCAGGTGAACTGAGGTCAGGATCTGGTCAGGATTAAATCTCTTCATAGTTGGGTTTGTCTGGGGAGAGAGGAAGTGAGGACAAATGTGTCCCATTTTCAGGTTTGGCTTGGAGCACTGGCTCAAATCTTGCGTGCATAGCATCACCTGGAGGGCTTGTTCAAACACAGATTGCTGCCCCACCTTCAAGGTGTCCAATTTCTACAATAACTTTCTTTTCTCACAAGTTCTCACACTGATGCTGCTGGTCCAACAGGCACACTTTGAGAACTGTTGCTTTAGGAGATGGAACTTACCCAGACCTCTGAATGGACATTCTAAAACCTGTCTTCAGACGGTCTGTGCAGATTCCATGAGGACAAGGAGGCGAAGTGACCCGCACAGTACCTGGTGCCCAGCAGGGAGATACTGTGACTGCTGCTATTATTCCTTCAGGGGCTGGGCCTGGTGTCTCCCTCTGGCACCTGCACTTCCTCGCTAATGCTCCCCAGGCATTAGCTGGGCACATGGCTGTCCAGAATAAAGACACTTCACAGGCTCCCTTGTGATAAATGTCACCTTGTGATACCTACTGACTGGGTTATGGGTTATGTATTAGATGGGCTATTGGTTTGGCTGCTAAAACAGAGGCCCCCAATAGTAGGGGTTTAAATAATGGAGAAATGTGTTTATTTCTCATGTGATACATGTATAAGGGTCTATGGCCCTTGTATCGTGTTACTTTTGTGTATTCTCAATATACAAACTTCATCTCATCATGTAAAATGGCTGCTCATGCTCCAGCCATGGCATCTGCATCCCAGCCAGAGGGACAGGGAAAGGACAATCACACTGCTTCCCTTTAAAGTAGCAACTAGGAGCCACAGATATTTCTGTCCACATTCTATTGGCTGGTGCTGGAACCTCGTCACATGACCACTTCTAGCTGCATGTGAAGCTGAGAAGCATAGTCTTCAGCTGAGCTGCTCTATAATCGGTTAAAAATGCTACTGCTATGTGAGAAAGCACGAACAGGCAGAGTGTTCACAATAGGGCACTGTCGGAAGGTGTAGGTGGTAGGTCATTAAATATGAAATGCCCAACTTCCAAACAAAAACTCAATTTATTCTCTCCCCAAAAGAAGCGGTACAATCAAAGTATGCATCTAAACTATTAACACGGTTTTGTCATCTGAACAGTAGCTTGTTTATGCCACCAACAAAGATGTCTAGATAGCGAGTGGCAAAGAAATCCTGAAAGGCATTTTCCACAGTTAGAATTGAATATTGTTCCTTGCAAGAAGTGGTGCAAGGGCTGGAGAAAGTATCAATAAGTCGGTCCAAGGTCTGCTGGCTACAGTGGATGACAGAGGGTTTCCAAGTCCAGCTTCTGCAGTTTGAGTTATGTCTGCATCATGTGGTCGAGCCTTGCCTTGCAAGAGAATTCTCCCGTCTCTATTGATCAGCCTTGGCTGCTTAACTGCAAGCAATCTTATCATTTTTTCCACTTGGTTGCAGTAGACATCCCCTGTAATCAATTGATAGGTTTCATGAAGCTGTAGTGGATAATACTGGCACTGGCCCACCAAGCAGACACTATTAGCTTTTTTGGACGAATACAGTAGAACCTCTGTAAGTTGACCACCCATGGGGCTGTAACAATCTGGTCAACATACAGAGGTGATCAGCATAGGAACTAGGCCTACTGTACCCATGTGTACCTGTGGTACATGTCAGTTCTATGAAAATTTGGTCAACCTAAGGAGGTGGTCAATATAGGGAGGTGGTCAACTATAGAGGCTCTTCTATATTCAGTTTTGGGCTGTGTCTCAGCACTTCCTTTTTACCCAACCATTGTGCCGAATGCTTGTAATTGTCCAAAAGAATCCATTTTCATCACACGTCAATACAATCTGTAGCAATGGTTTGCCTTTATGTCGTGACAGCAAAGAAGGACAAGTGTTGAGATGATGTCTCTTCTGACACGTGTTTAATTCAAACAGAACCCATCTATCCAGCTTCCTTACCTTGCAAATTTGTTTCAAAGGGCCCAATATTTTTGGAACAGGCATGTCATACCTTGCTGCTAATTCGCACCTAGGTTAAGATGGATTCTTCCACTACAGCTTTTGACTCATCATTATCCACCTTGCTCTAGGTCACCCGTGTGGCTCACTTTCCAGATTAAAATCACCAGAATGGAACTCCTCAAACCATCAACATAGTGTTTGGTCATTAGCCACAGTCTTCCCAAACACTTCGATTGTATTTCAAGCTATCTCTGATGCCTTATTTCCACAATGGAATCCATTTTCAAAAATAATACGAATTTTTGACTTATTCATAGTTTCACAAAAATTGCTCTTAAAAAAAATGTGAAATCACAAGCTACAGTGTGTGTTTTGAAAGAATGAGGATGTACGTTCACAATAAAAACAAAACAAGACGTGCCAAGGTGAAATGTCAGAGATATCAACTGTCAGACTTCGTACTTAAAGAAATCTGACATTTCACACTTAATAACCTAAATACAACCCCTGGGGATTGTTCTTAAATGGAGGGAGCGTCCCCTTTTTCAAATCTTTTTTCTTCCTGTTGAGTATAATGTGATGGTTGAAGCTTGAACAACCCTCTTGGACCAGGAGGTCAAGTTCTGTGTTGAGAAAGTAGCTCAGTTCTGCAGGTGGGCTTGTGTCCCTTATGATTGTGGAGCTGCCATGCCAGTCCTGAGCTGCTTCCTTCTGGACTCTGTGGGCATCAAAGAGAAATTAGTGTCTACCTCATTTAACACACTGTTATTTGAGGTTTTCTGTCACTGGCAGGTAAACCCAATCTTAACTGATAGTCTTCTTCCCCTGCTGATCCGGCCATCCTCTCCCTAGGGCTCTAGCTAAGACACCACAAACTGTCAGCCCTCATGTTTTGGGAAGGGGATTCAAGGGAAGCTCTTATGTCTTAGTGAGCTTTTCAGTTGTGTTCCTGGCCCTGTGTAGCTTGCTGTAATAGACGAGAAAACGGCCCCAGATCCCTGGACTTTGCCCTGTGGCCGTGCAATGCCTTCCCACCCCGTGTAGGCTCAGCCGTGGGATTTAGTGGGTGTTAGTAAATGGGATACAACAAGGCTTGGAAAGTGCTCCGAGTTTGGGCTTGTTCAATCTCAATCTCTCCCTCCTGCTCCCTCTGCCACAGACATGAGGACATTTCTGGACTAAACTGCCAGAGGAAGGGAGACACACGTGGCCCTGGGCATTTTATTTCAGATACAATAAGGAAGAATCACAGAAGGGAACTGCCCAGGAGCACCCTTTGCAGGAAACAGGGAGGGAAATGAAACAACCGCTTCCTTAACTCATTTCAGTGAGGTGGGGGCAGCGTTGCCATCAGCCCCCAGCCTACCTACCTGGGTGGTGCTCACATCATCCCCAGGGCCTCCAAAGACAGCCCTGCCCCTGCTCTCTCACTTGGACACACTCCTCACCACTCCAGCACCGTCTGATCTCACAGTCTCCCTCTTGTTTCACTGCCCCCTCTCAGCAGCTTGGCACCTGCACGGTTACAGCCTCTGGATTTCCTCCTACCCATACCCTGTACCTGTGCTTGGCCACACCTTTCAGCTGTAACAGGAAAGTCCGTATTTGCTTCCTCTTTCTTTGTTCTTTTCTTCTCTCCCCCCCCTCCCTTTCTGCTTCCTTCCTTCCCTTCTTCCATTTTTCTTTCCATTTTTCCCGAAATGGAGGGCAACTGATCTTCATGGTTAGGCAAATTTTTGGACAGCATTTAGCTACTCAAATGCAAGACAGCCAGGCGTTGGGTATTCTGAGCTTGGGGAGGTGGCAGATCAATCTGCATAAATCCTTTGAGATACTCCAGGAGAGGACTGTGCTGTACCAGTTTACAATAGTGACCTGTGGCCATGAGATCTGTGAACAGATTGGGGCTATAAAAGGCTCCAGTTCTCTCTTAACCCTGGTGCTTACACTCAGGACTTAGCCTTTTGGAACTGAGTAAATCCTTAAGAATCTTGATAGTTGCAGATAAGGAAGCTGCAGAGGGAAATGCCCGACCTCCTGTGGGGCTAGTGGGGGCTAGATCCCTTAAATGGAATCTCCATTGCCAGCTCATCTTCTATACTTGCTGGGTTTTCTCAAGGTTCAGCTTTAGGTCACCTTTTCTCATTCTACATTTCCTCTCTAGGCCATATAGTGCCTGCTAAGATATCAACAACACCTACAGCTTGATATCTCTCAAATTTTTATCTCTCAATCAGATTTCTCTTTTGAACTCCTGGAGCTTCTATGTTATCTCATGATTCAAGAAGGCTGCTTTGGCTCAGCGCCTGTGGCTCAATCGGCTAAGGCGCCAGCCACGTACACCTAAGGTGGAGGGTTTGAATCCCCAGCCCGGGCCCGCCAAACAACAATGATGGCTGCAACCAAAAAATGGCCGGGCGTTGTGGTGGGCGCCTGTGCTCCCAGCTACTTGGGAGGCGGAGGCAGGAGACTCGCTTGAGCCCAGGAGTTGGAGGTTGCTATGAGCTGTGATGCCACAGCACTCTACCCAGGGGGATAGCTTGAGGCTCCATCTCAAAAAAAAATTAAAAAAAGAAGACTGCTTCAGCTCCAGCTGTTTTGTCTGCATTCAGTCAGAAAAGAAGGAGGGTAGGACGTGCTTCACACCCCCCTGTCCCAAAGAAGGAGATTTCTCAAAGGGCCATGCATCA
Organism: Galagoides demidoff; assembly: GCA_963574575.1. NCBI lineage: Eukaryota > Metazoa > Chordata > Mammalia > Primates > Galagidae > Galagoides > Galagoides demidoff. Next base: position 30,037 of record CAUYQV010139503.1, on the reverse strand, counting down.
CCTTTCTTACATTTCACTGGGTAGAACTTAGTCACATAGTCACATCTTGCTTCAAGGGATACTGACAAATACTATCTTTTATCTAGGTGACAAAGTGCACAGCTCATACTGGGATTGTGTAATGAAAGAATAAGAGACAGAACAGTAGAGGAAATCAGGGGTTTCTACCACAGTGTCCCAAATCCAAAACATGACCCTACCCCCAAAACGGGACCACCACATGTTTCTCATCTTAGCACGAGCCACCACCAGGAACTTCAATGCACAAGGCAGAACCCCTCTTAAAAGGCCATGAAGAGAATCAAGTACTCACTGATGCTGCAACACAGATGAGCCCTGAAAATGTGCTCAGGAGAGGCCAGACACAGAATCCACACATCAAGGTTCTGCTCCCATGAAAGTCCAGAATAGGGAAATCTATAGAGACAGGGCAGATCAGTGGTTGCCTAGGACTGGCGAGCGGGAAGGAGCGGGGGAACCGGTGATAGCTAAAGGACACAGGGTTTCTTCTAGAGGTAGAGAAAACGTTCTGAAACTGACTGTGTTGATGGCTGCACTTATCTGTGAATATGTGAAAAACCATTGAATTGTACACTTTAAACAGGTGAAGTGTGTGATATGTGAATTATATTTCAATAAATTCATTTTCTTTCTTTTTCTGAATGAGAGTCATACTCTGTTCCCCTGGGGGTGAGTGGCCTGGAATCATTATAACTCACAGCAACCTCAGACTCCGAGACTCAAGCAATCTTTCTTGCCTCAGCCTCTCCAGTAACTGGGACTATAGGCACCTGCCACAATATCTGGTTGGTTTTTCTTTCTTTCTTTTTTTTTTTTTTTTGAGACAGAGCCACAAGCTATCCCCCTGGGTAGAGTGCTGTGGCATCACAGCTCACAGAAACCTCCAACTCCTGGGCTCAAGCAAGTCTCCTGCCTCAGCCTCCCAAGTAGCTGGGACCACAGGCACCCGCCACAATGCCTGGCTATTTTTTGGTTGCATCCATCATTGTTGTTTTTGGTGGGCCCAGGCTGGGGCCTTAGACACTTGAGCCACAGGTGCCGACCCTGATTTCTAATTTTATTCTACTGAGGTCTGAAAAGATACATGGTATAATTTCCTTTTTTTTTTTTTTTATTAATTGAGACATGTTTTGTGGCCTAAGATGTGATCAAACTTAGAGAATGTTCAGTGTGCCAGCGAGAAGAATGTATATTCAGTAGTTTTGGGATCGAATGTTCTGTAAATGTCTGTTAGGCCCATTTGTTTTAGAGTCCTGTTTAAATCTCATGTTTCTTTATTTATTTTCTTCTTAGAGGATCTTTCTAGTCATCAGGGTTTCTGAAAGCTGAAGTGGAAGGCCTGTCATGAATCCTCTGGGAGTGCCCATTTTCAAGTTGACTTGGTGTGTCTCTCTCTGGAAATATAGTTTCTTTGGTATTGTGCTCCTTTCTAAAGTCTGAGGCCGACTCCCTGGCTGGGAGGAAGTGCTACGGTCAGTATGCTACATGACTTGGTCAGGCCTCTTCCATTTTGTGGACCTAATTTTTACCAGCTGTCACTTGGACATGGGAGTGTCTGATGATCTCCAGACATCAGCACTGCCTTTTCTGAACAGAGTGATCCTGTCTTGATTGACCCTGACCATGGGAAAGGGGAGGCATAGCTACAGACACTACTGGGCAAAGGTCATGGGTGAAGCAGCCACCAGATGCCCCAGTCAGCTAATATGACTCCTTCAGTCTCTCTGGCCTTCAAGGCTTTCTCCCCTCCCATTACCAGTTCTTGGAGCCATATCAACTGCCTGCTTCATGTCATATATAACACTACCACTCATACCTTGGTGGTAAAACAGGACTAAATAGTACCATTGTGAATATTACACCAGGTCACTGGAAACCACATCTTATTCTAAACCTTGATAACTGCTAGGTGTTCTGGATATGTAGAAGAGGGGGAAGAGTAGTCCCTAGAAGAAACAGCAAATGCAAAGGTTTAGAGGTGAGTCAGACCGTGGTGCATTGGGAAAAGTGCTAGGAGCAGGTGGGCTGTGCCAACCTGAATCTGCTGTCCCTGACAGTGACATGAGCCCAGGTGGCACTGAGCACTAGGAATGTGTCTGGTCCACATTGAGATGCACTCTCAGTTCAAAGCACACACTGGAACTAAAAATAACAATATGAAATATCTCATTAATAATTTTTATACCAATTATAGTAAAATGATAGTATTTTGGATATATTGAGTTTAGTAAGAACATTCATAAAACCAATTTCACCTGTTTCTCCTTACTTTTTAAATGCGGCTATTGGAAAATTTTTAATATGTATGACTCATCTTGTGCTTCTACTGGACAGCACTGGCCTTAACCATGTCAAGAATTACCCATCAGGCAGTTTATATAGCCTCCTTTCTCAGGGTCAAGGGGAGAGGATGAGTTGGCTGGGCTGACATCACTTGCCCCACCCTTGGGGTGGGAGCAGCGCTCCTAAAGAAACACTGTGACTGAGAACTGGGGAGGCCTGAGTCCCCAAACAAAAACAGAACTTTTGGTGGCACCTGAAGCTCAGTGGATAGGATGCCAGCCACATACACTGAGGCTGGCAGGTTCGAACCCACCCTAAGCCAGCTAAGACAACAATGATAACTGCAACAACAACAGCAAAATAAAAGAGCCGGGCATTGTGGTGGGCACCTGTAGTCCCAGCTACTTGGGGAGCTGAGGCAGGAGAGTCGCTTATGCTCAGGAGTCTGAGGTTGCTATGAGCTGTGAAGCCGCATCACTCTACCCAGGGAGACAGCTTGAGACTCTTCTCAAAAAAAAAAAAAAAAAACACCTGAGAACTTTTATACTTTTGAAGGTCAACAGATCCTGCATCTTTTTTTTTTTTTTTTTTTTGAGACAGAGCCTCAAGCTGTCCCCCTGGGTAGAGTGCCATGGCATAGCTCAGAGCAACCTCCAACTCCTGGGCTCAAGCAAGTCTCCTGCCTCCGCCTCTCAAGTTGCTGGGACCACAGGTGCCCGCCACAACGCCTGGCTATTTTTTTTCGGTTGCAGCCATCATTGTTGTTTGGCGGACCTGGGCTGGATTCGAACCCATCACCTTAGGTGTATGTGGCTGGCGCCTTAGCCACTTGAGCCACAGGTGCTGAGCCAGATCCTGCATCTTTAATGCATTATTTCAACTGAAAGCTTTTCCTGATTTTGGCTTTGGGAGGGTCCTATCAGGCATGTGCTCATGTGCACATACACACACAGGCACACATGCATCCAGGTGACTTAAGGATGAACATACCTGTAGACTTTTCTCTCACCATGATTCCAACCCCTCACCTCCCACCCAATGGCTGAGTGAAGAACTCCCTCACTGGTGCTGCCACACATCCTGAACCATCCTGAGCCCAGGCCAGGACAGACCATGATTTTAGCCCTGTCTTCTTTGCAAATGAGAACTGTGAGTATCGACATAAGCATATGCAGGAGGACAAGGGACCCTTCAGTGGAATTTTTTTTTGAGACAGAGTCTCAAGCTGTTGCCTTCAGTAGAGTCCAGTGACATCATAGCTCACAACAACCTCAAACTCTTGAGCTTAAGCAATTTTCTTGCCACAGCATCCCCAAGTAACTGGGACTACAGTTGCTGACTTAGGGTGGGTTCTGCCCCAACACCCAACTATTTTCATGTTGCAGTTGTCATTGTTGTTTAGCAGACCCAGGCCAGGTTTAAACCCGCCAGACTTGGTGTATATAGCCGGTGTCCTACCCATTGAGCTACAGGCACCGCCCAGGTGAAATTTTTTGACAGTCAACTTTCATCTCTGTTAGATTGGTACAGTTCCTGGTTAATTTATGAACATTTATTTGTTGAGTGATGGTAAATCAATCATTCCTCACCTCCAATCAATTTATTCAGGCCAGGCACTAGGGGGCCCTCAGCACCAGTGGTAGCTATGCCATCTGTCCCTGCAGATGGGCAGAGCTCCTGTGGTCAATGACAGAGCTGCATTGGAGCTGGGACACTTCCGGAGGTGCCCTAATGACCCTGCCACAGGCACAGAGCTGCCTCAGAGGCCCATCTCCTCTTCTGGGGTTGAGGGGTGGAGACATGGCAAGTGGGTACAGGGCAGAGGGCACAGTGCACTGCCATTTCAGCCTGTGAGCCAGAGCTGCCCAGCTCGGGAGGTGTTAGTGTGAAGGCACCAGGGGAGTGGGAAGTTCCCAGCTTTGGATCTTTGGGTTTCCATGTAGTAGTTCCTGTCTCTGGCTAGAGCTCTCACCTTCTTTCCAGCCAGTGCCCTTCCCAGGCACAAGTAGCAGCCAGTCATTGGGTGTTTTTTACCATTAGTTGGTCTTTCTACTTTCTGGAACTCACCCTTTTTCTGGAAACCCAGTATAGGCTTTTTCTTTCCTTGCAGCTGACCACTTCTCTTTCTTTCTCCTCACTCACTGTTTCATGATTCAGCTGCTTTGTGATGTGCACAGTCATCTTCTGCTACTGTAGCAATGAAAATAATTTAAGGTTGGCGGTCACCACAACATGAGGAACTACATTAAAGGGGGCCATTAGGGAGGTTGAGAACCACTGAGATAGAGGTTCACGTGGGGTCACCCGCCATGGCTCAAGTTAGCCGAACCCTCCTGTGTGAGACTTTAGTCTTTACTACTCCCAGCCAATGGTTTGGGAACTGGAGGGCTTTTCACAAGGCAATGTGAAAATTGCTCCTTCCCCCCTCACAGAGAGACTTCTTCCTGCAAACAGGGCAGGCCTGCAAATGTGGTCTATTGCTTAGAATGAAGGGGAAGCTTCACTGCCACCTGGTTCCTTGCTCTTGTTCTTGAAGCAAGACAACATCAGGACATGTCCCCACTGTAGAGAAATAAACTTTGCCAGCTCCTTCTGGAATCTGCAGCTGAGACTCCCTTTTCAGCTTCCTCCTACGTCCTCTGGGGCCTTCCTGCCTGCTCTGGGGCTCAGGGGTTCAGCCTTCTCTTGGTTTTATAGAAGATGATGCATTTGTTTCTGGTTTTCATCCTCCTAGTGCTTGCAGGTGATTTTTGAGATAATGTAAGTGAAAAGCTCAACTCTTGCTGTCATCCTCAAGTTTGAGAAGCACTCTGTTCTCTAAATCCCTCAGTCACACTGCCTTTCCAAATGGTGGCTGAGTTTCTTTTTCTTCGTGAGAGGTACTACAGTAAAGCCTCCTGTTCTTGGTCAACTTACTGCCCCAGAAAAGACAAAGACATGAAGAAAAGCTGTACAGGCCACATTTGGTACCTGCCCAGTGAGAAGTGCCGGTGACACCTGTTCAGAGGAAACCTGGGCTAGAAGAGAGAGAGAGAGGGAGGAGGAGGAGGGAGGAAGAGAGGGAGAAGGAGGGGAAGGGGAGGAGGAAGAAAGAGTAGGAGAGGGAGAGAGGAACGAGCTTCAACCCCCTTGGGAGGTCTCTGTTGCCAGGGTCAGCCCCACTGCAGAAAGTCTCCAACAGGAAGGGGAAGGAGAGAGGCTCAGACCATTGTCCTTTCTGTCTTTCAGGGCGACCATGTGTGGCTGGACCTTCCCTCCACGAACAAGACTAGCCTGGCCATCGGAGGCCTTATCAAGGAAACAAAGCCGGGCAAGTTCTTGGTTGAGGATGATGAGGGCAAGGTCAGTGCTATGGGCCTGGCACCCTCCCCTCTCTGGCTCTGCTCCCCAGAGCTTCAAGGCCAAGTGGGGACTTGGGTGTAGGACAGACTGTTGTGGAGAACACAGTGTGTATGTCATGGGAAGCAAGGAGAGTTGGTGGAATAGGGAGGAGCCAAGTAGGAAAGGAGTGGGGGCAGGTTTGGGGGAGGGGGAAAGCTGGTTTGCAAAGTGAGGGAACAAGAAAGTTGGGTGAGGAAGGTGTGTGGAGGGGGAGGAAGGGATGAAATTGCACAGGTGAGAGGCCAGCATCCCTGGGCTGGCCTGGAATGACCAGCGTGTCCACTGGTGGGAGCACAGGGCTTGCAGGGCAGCATCCAGCTGGCCACCTGACCTCTCTTCAGGCCATCCTTGCTTTGTAGCTGAGTGCTTCAAGGTGAGGCGGCTGCAGGCTTGACCGCCAAGGGGAAGGTTGTGGCCTGTGAACTCCAGATTAAGGAAGCCAGCGCAGTAATAACAATAATATTCTCTATTTGCATAATACGCATTAAATGCTTTTCTTTTTTAAAATTATTGTTTATTAAATCATAACTTTATACATTGATGCATTTATGGGGTTCAGGATACTGCTTCAATATACAATGTGAAATGTTTACATTGAACTAAGTAACGCATCCATCATAAAAGCCTTTCCTTGTACACTTATTACCTCAACCTTCGAGGGTCCAGTAGCACCTTGTCTCCAATACAACTTCAGCTCCAAGATCCTCCCCCAGCCTGAAAGTCAGCCTTAGCCACGGCTGCACCCTGACCCTGGTCCCTGGAAATTGCTGGCTATAGCTATAGATGGACCCGATCCTGTCACGGGTGTTCATCGACCCTTGCCACAGACCAACCTTGGCCAAAGACCAGCCCCCAGCCCCAGATCAGCTGATGTGTGGCCCTGAGGGCTGGCTGCCTAGCTGCTGAGAGCCTAGAGGGGAGAGTGTTGGGCTGGCCCAGGCAGATGGAGGCTGCCTCTCAGGGGAGTCTGTGCTCACGATTCCAGGACCACTGGATCCACACAGAGGACCTTGGTTCCCTCAGCCCCATGCACCCCAACTCAGTCCAGGGCGTGGATGACATGATCCGCCTGGGGGACCTGAATGAGGCAGGCATGGTGCACAACCTCCTGATCCGATACCGGCAGCACAAGATCTATGTGAGTCGCTGTGTCCACAGGGGAACCCTTACAGGGTCGACCTCCCGGGTAGTGATGGTTTGGAGCCAGACAGCTTCCCATCCCCTCACTGTGGGTGAGGCGCCTTCCTTTGTTCCCCAACCCCAAAGAAGCCAGGTGATCACACCCAGAGGCTAGGAAGCCAGCAAGTAGCGTGACAGCACAGTGCCTGGCACACAGTTGGTACACAGTAAGAGCTGCCTCTTCCCTCCATCTGTGGCTGCGTGGATGTGGCTAGGGTATGGTGCAGAGACAGTCTCACCAGACCAAGAGTAAGTCCTGGGACACAGGATCCCAGGGTCCTGGTCAGACGAGGGCCATGTAGGAAGATGTAGGCCCTCCCTCCAAACCCTGGCAGTGGGCAGAGGTTCACCCAGCCAGAAGGCTGTCATCCTGGTTCCAGTGTGGGTTTTCCTAAGAGAAGTGGTGTTCCCAAATTGACACCATCTCCTCTCACACTCCATGCCCCGCCCAAGTGGGTTCCACCTAGGGAAGTCACTGCCTGCCTGGGTGACCTCTCTGTGGTCTGGAGGGGTGACTACTTTGGTGCTAACTATACCTTCTGTGCTGCCCAGAAGAGGTGGGGAGTGATCTGAGGACCCTGAAGAGAGGGGAGGTCTGGAGTAGGGAGCAGAGGCCCCTAGGGGTGGGGGGATAGCACACCCCCACACCACTCCGGCTGAATGTGGGGCAGAGCTGCTGGGTCTGATAGCAGCAGTAAGCTACACTGAGCGGCAGCCTGTCCTTTCCAAAGCGTTTGTGCATGCATTCTTTACCTGGTCATCATAGCCTTAAAGCAGGGGTCCTCAAACTTTTTAAACAGGGGGTCAGTTCACTGTCCCTCAGACTGTTGGAGGGCTGGACTATAGTTTAAAAGGACAGGCAGCCGCGGCAAAAATACCCGATGGGCCGGATAAATGTCAGTGGGCCGCATGTGGCCCGTGGGCCATAGTTTGAGGACACCTGCCTTAAAGTAATAGGGATTAGCCTCTCCTTTCCTAAAATGAAAACCAAGACATGGATAATCGTGTGGCTTGTTGTGGAGGCTTCCCATGTCTCACTCCTACCCCCAGAGGAACAGCTGATCCTGGGCTTGGGCCCCAAAAGTAGGGCTTTTACCCAGGGGACTGGAAGACACAGGATGTGTGGGTGGGATCAGTGAGGGCTAAGGTGCTCAGCCAGCCTTCATGGGGGGCCCTGCGGGAGGCAAACAATTCATTCATACATTCGGCCTGTTTTTATATAGCTTCTTCTAAGTACCAAGCAGGGTGCTCAAGATTTAACATCTAATCTTCCTGGGGATGTGCCCCCCAAAAGCCCACATTCCTGGTGGACACCTGTCTTCCCAGAAGAAGGATCTGAGTAACCATGTGTCTTGTCCTCCTGGCCCAGAATCAAGTCCCTCTTCCATACCAGAGTCAGCGGGTTCTGGTAGCCCTCAAGTGTTGCGTCTAAGGCCAAGGGCAGGCCAGGCTGCTCTGCCTGGGGTTGAGGGCACTGACCACTTTCTCCCTCCCACAGACATACACAGGCTCCATCCTGGTGGCTGTGAACCCATTCCAGATGCTGCCTCTCTACACCGTGGAGCAGGTGCGGCTCTACTACAATCGCCAGATGGGCGAGCTACCCCCCCATGTGTTCGCCATCGCCAACAGCTGCTACTTCAGCATGCAGAGAAGCAAGCGGGACCAGAGCTGCATCATCAGGTGCGGCATCTCCCCAGGGAGGGGCCTCTCTCTCCCTGACCACTCTTAATCAGCAGGCCTGCAAGGCCAGCACGTCTGGCCTCACTCAAGGGCAAACCTCCTTCTCCAAAGTTCCCTCCCCTCTGAACCTAATCCTTCACAATATTGCCAGGGTCTGGAGTGCTCCAGCGAGAGTCAAGAGGGAAGAATGGGCTGGGTTCCATTAGGAAAAGGCACCAGGTTGGGCACTTGGGTGGTAGGGGCAAACAGATGAGATCTCATTCAAAGACAAATCTCAAGACTGGACTCAGGGAAGGACAAGCAGCAGTGGCTCCAGGGGCCGGCTGTTAGGTCACTGAGGGACAAGAGGGATGTGTTTCCTCTGGTCCAAGTCCTGTCTCTGTTTTAGAGACAGCCTGGCCTCTCTCTCTCTGGGACCACAGCATCCCTGGTGTTGAGAGTGGGCATGTGAGAGGGAAGGGAAGGCAGACTGCAAACTGGGTCCACGGCACTTGCTTGGTGCTCTGGCAGAGTCATTTATTCATTCATTTGAGGTTGTAGGGTGCCCCAACTGTGTGCCCCCCACTGTCCTAAAATGGGAAGATAGCAGCAAATGAGAGGAACCCAAATCCCTGCCTGACAGAGCTCACATTCTAGAATGGGAAGCAGCAGAGAATAAAGAATTCCATTTTGGTGAGGGTTCTAAGAGCTTCAAAGAAAAACAGGACAAGAGCAAAGAATGAGGGCTGCCTCTGCTCAGAGAGGGTGGCCTCTGCTCAGGGAGGGCACACCAGGCACAGCCTTTCCAAGGAGAGATGTTGAACAGACGGCAAGGAGCCCTGGGTGATCAAATTCCACGTGCTTGGCCACTCTCTGAAGTCACTGTCGGGGAAAGCTATAGAGGCTGAGGTTGTTTTCCAGTGGCATACAGCCCTGAAATGGGGACTTCAAACCCAGAGCTCTGGAGAAGACAAAGAAGTGGCCCAGGAGAGAGCCGAGATTCCCAATTTGTCCCCAAGATGGGGTGTGGGGTACCTACCTCTCTGCAGGAGGCCTCAGGAGCAGAGCTGGACACAGGCGCTGGCAGGGCCGCTTCCACCTGGAGAGCAGCAGGCTGGCTAGGAGCTGCTGGGAGAGGATGAGCTCCCCCATCTTTGGCTCTTTGCAGTGAACTGAATTTCACTGAGTCAAACCGGGTTCTCCCGTCCTGGCTTCTGCCAGGTCTGTGAGCAAGTTCCCCTAAGCTCCTGTCTCTACACTGGTGGGTTATTTGAAAGGCTTGTGTTTGTAAAAATGCCTGGCACTCAAGGGGCATCAGCAGAGGTTTGTCCATCTGACTCCACTTTCCTGGCGTAGTTGTCAGGGCATGAGCTAGGGCTGGGGTTTTGAGAGAGATTTCTCTGGATGAAGGAGAGAAAGGAAGGTTTACTTTACTTTTCCAGGTGGAAAGGGTCAGCACCAATCAGCTACTCAGCAGGCTCCTTATTTAGGGGAAGAAGAAGGTTTGGGGTGTGGCCAAAGTGAACAGAGTACTGTGAGGGGTCATCAACCTCGCTCGTTTTTAGTGCAGGCTGCTAGCATAGCTGATAGCAGAGTGGTGGCGACAGGCTTATCATGGGAGACTGTGGTCTCATCAGTAATTCTGCTCCTGGGGAAAGACTGGGGCCTGTAGCTTCACTCCCCTGCTGTCGTTCTTGTTCCCTCAGGAACTCCTTGAGGGTGTAAAGCCAGATTCTAAAGGCAATTTTTAGTTAGGACTAGTGATTGTAAAAGATTTTACATTTCCTTTTATCTGCTGCCTCCTTTTAGATAGTATGAAAACAGAGCTCTGTGGGATGCCTGTTAGCCAAAGAGCTGATTGATTTTGCCCTTATCAAGAAACTATGTGTCTATACCTTTTTTGTTATTTCACTAGCAAGCAAGGCAGTACTTTCATTAATAGTGATTGTGGACGTTCTGATCATAACTTTTTAAATAGGTGTTATTTTCAGATGGAGTAATATCTGTCCAGGATTTGCTTCAAAAAGTGCAGGAGGGGAGACAAAATTAGCCAGGGGTTGAAGTTGAGTAACGGGACAGTGGGAGGTCACTATGCAAACTTTAAAGTGGAGGGATCCTCCCCCTGGGAGCTGGCAAAACATGCTGAATCTGAATCAACAGAGCTTGATGGGATCTGGGCATCTGTATTCTGAGTCTGCTGCTCACCTGTGGACCACACTTTCATTAACTGGACATTTTGTCATCTCATTCATTCATCTCTATTTCCTGGGCACTGTGCTGGTGACCCTAGAATGAGCCAGATCTGAGCGTGCAGCCAAGCAGGGAAAAAAAGACAAACACACCAATAACTCACACAGCATAGGCAGTTGGAGCCCCCCAGGGGACTTCAGGGCAAATGTAGCGGGATTTCTGCGTGGGGAAAGGGTATCCCTGTCAGACTGGCTCAGAAAGCAGGCCCAGGTTAGGTTTGCAGGAGAGTTGAGAGGTGCTGGGGAAAATAGTTCTGTGGACTCATGTCCCTGCCCTCCCTCTTTGCAGTGGTGAGTCTGGGGCCGGCAAGACAGAGACCACCAAGCTCATCCTGCAGTTCCTGGCCATGGTCAGCGGCCAGCACTCATGGATTGAGCAGCAGGTCCTGGAGGCAAACCCCATTCTGGAGGGTAAGTGGCACCCTGGGGACCCGCCTTCCTCCCTAGCCTGCAGACTGGGGCCTTCCTGCCAGGACGGGTCATGGGGATAGGCCATAAGCTTTTGGTGACTCCTCCAGATCCTCCGGACACAAAAGAAAAGGGTAGAGGGTGCTCCCAGGCAGCACAAAGAGGAAAGACTGACAAATTCATAAGTAAATTTGAGAAATGCTGCATGAGTTTGTACAGGTTTGGGGAGCAGTTGCTGGGCCCTGGTTAGGGCTGCAGGAGGTTCATCAGGGGTGACCCCTGCAGAGTATAAGGTGGAGGGAAGCAGGAATGGGCAGGGAGGGCCTCAGACTGGGAAGCTGTTGGAACATTTGGGAAAAGAAAGGGAAGAGGAAGCCAATGTGGGGGAGGAGAAGAAACCGCTGCCCTGGAGTCTGACCAGGTCTTGGCCAACCTGCCCCAGAGGAGCCCTGTGCTATCCCCCAAAGTCCCCTGGTGGGGTTGGCCCAGAACCTGTGACCTCAGTCCTAAACCTGTCAGCCACTGGACAGCACTGGCTCGCTCGTTTCTTTATGATCAACCTCAGTCCCAGCAACCCCTTTTTTGTCTCCCAGCCACACACACAAGTTTTGTCTTTTTTTGCCCTTAAGTTTTATCTTTTCAGAATGTCATGTAAATGACACCCCATGGTTGGTAGTCTCTTACATCTGGCAGTTCTCCTTAGCATAACGGATTTCCACCTTGTTTCCCGCGTCAACAATTCTGTGCTTTGTAATGTTGAGTAGACGCCCATAGTATGGAAGTCCTGCACTTGTCAGTTCACCAACTGATGCACGTCTGGATTGGTTATAGTTTTTAGCAATTATGAATGAAGCCTCTATGAACGGTCACATACGGGCTTTTTTGAAAACACACGTTTTTCTCTTGAATAAATATGTAGGCATGAAATTGTTGACTCAAATGAGAAAGCAGCAGTGCTTTTCCCAAGAGGCTGTAGGAGTAGGAGAGTTTCACTTGTTCTGCGTCCTCATTCGCACTTGGAGCAGCCAAGGAGAACGATCTTGTGCCACTCTGATGCGTGTGGGGCGCTGCCCTGTCGTTTCCCCAGTGACTGATGATGTGGAGTGCCCTTTCACATCCACATTCCTCTCTGGGTGTCTTCTCTGGGGAAGTGTCTGTTCAAATCCTTTGCCTGTTTTTTTTTTGGTGGGGGGAAAAGAGTCTCACAGCTCACAGCAAACTCTAGCTCTTGGACTTAGGCGATTCTTTTGCCTCAGCCTCCTGAGTACCTGGGACTATAGGCACCCGGCTATTTTTTGGTTGCAGTTTGGCCGCAGCCGGGTCCGAATCTGACACCCTCAGTATATGGGGCCAGCACCCTACTCACTGAGCCACAGGTGCTGCCCCCCTTTGCCTGTTTTTTTAAATGGGCTTATTTCCTTACTAATGAGTTTTAAGAATTCTTTATATATTCTGGATACAAGAACGTTGTAAGATACTTGGTCTGCAAATATTATGTCCCAGTTGGAGGCCTGTTTTTTGTTTTTTGGGTTTTTTTTTTTTTCATTCTCTTAAACCGTGTCTTCTTCAGGACAGAAGATTTAAATTTTGATGACATTCAATTTGTCATTTTTTCCTTTTAGGGATCACGCTCTTTGTGTTATAACTGAGAAATCTTTGCCTAACCTGAAAATTTTCTCCTATGTTTCTTTTCGATATTTTGTAGTTTTAATTCTTACATTTAGGTTTATGATCTAACTTTTTTAATATGGTGCAAAGTATGGGTAGAGTTTCTCCTCTTTCTCTCTCCCCCTCCCTGTTTTATATGTGGATATCCAATTTTTCCAGCCCTATTTGTCAAAAATACTGTTTTCCCCCATGGACATCCCTTTGCGTTTTGTTCTACAATCGGTGAACCATACATGAGTGGGAGGGACTATGCCTGGATCCTCTATTCCGTTCTGTTTCTGTCTGTCCTTTCACCAATACTACACTGTCTCGACTTCTGTGGCTCAACAGGCAGGTTTGCAATCAGATAGTGCATGTCCTCCAGTTTCATTCTTCTTTTCAAAGTTGGCTATTCTGGCTCAGGGCCTGTGGCTCAAGTGGCTAAGGCTCCAGCTACATACACCTAAGGTGGCGGGTTCGAATCTAGCCCGGGCTGCCAAAACAACAATGACGGCTGCAACCAAAATTAGCCGGGTGTTGTGGTGGGTGCCTGTGGTCCCAGCTACTTGGGAGGCTGAGGCAGGAGACTCGTTTGAGCCCAGGAGTTGGAGGTTGCTGTGAGCTGTGATGCCACAGCACTCTACCCAGGAGGACAGCTTGAGGTTCTGTCTCAAAGTTGGCTATTCTGTGTCCTTTGCCCTTTCATATACAGGATGTATATCTTAAAATTAGCTTGTCAATTACTGCAAAATAATCACCTACATTAAATGCTTTCTTAAAAAGGGAGCTGACCAGTCGTTCTCATCATGGCCACATGGGGTTCAGTAAGTTGAATGGCTGTTTCTCTGGGAACTCTTTCCTTCATCTCATGGGACTAATGCTGGAAGGTGGTATTTTCGAACTGTATCCCAATCATTAATGGGCCGTGAAATCAGTCTTATAGAACAAATGAGATACCATAGAATAGAAAATACTCTGACCCAAAATAAAAATGAAATGAAAAAGAAAGTAAATTCATGTTTGAAAGCAAGTGGTGAGAAAAAAGAAAAGAAAAATAAAATGAAAACGGCCCAACCCACCACTCTGTAAGAACTGGTACTATCTTATTTTAATTATTTGGGGATGTATGTATATTTATACCAGGACATGCTGCAAAATATCTTTCTTGCTGTGGGTAACATCAGAAAAGTTTGCAGAAACAGCTTTATGAAAAACACTTCTGGTGTTTTGTTTTGTTTTGACAGAGTTTTGCTCTGTCACCCTGGCTAGGGTACAGTGGTGTCATCATAGCTCACAGCAACCTCAAACTCCTGGGCTCAAGAGATCCTCTTGCCTCAGCCTCCCAAGTAGCTAGGAATGTAGGTGCCCACCACCACGCCTGGCTAAGTTTCTATTTTTAGTAGAGATGGGGGTCTCCCTCTTGCTCAGGCTGGTCTTGAACTCCTGAGCTGAAGGGATCCTTCTGGCTTGGCTTCCCAGAGTGTTCGGATTACAGGTGTGAACCATGGCACCTGGCCTCAGAAAATACTTTTGGATCATGCTACAACACAACGCTTCCTGGTCTGACCCCTCCAGTGTGCCCTGGCCTGGGCCCAGTCTTGCTGCTTTCCCCCTACCCTGCCTCTGCTCTGCAGCCTGAGCCATCCTTCCAAAGCCTCTGGAATCTCCTTCCATGCTCTCTCAAACACGTTCTTGTTTCCACCCTCACTGGCAGAACTAATTGCCAACTTCTGAGTCTGGCTATTCAAGGCTCTGTGACACCTGGCCCCGCCTTCTAACTAGCCTAGTCTGCTTCCCACTGCAATCCTCATGTCTCCTACACTCTGGCCAACTTTCCCCCTCTGCAAGCACACTTCATGCTTTTTGAATTCTAAGCCTGCATTTTGCCTTCCTCTTAGCACACCCTTGGCTGCCATCACCGTCTAGTACAACTGCACCCATCTTTCACTTCTGGGCTTGGCCACTTCCTCTGAGAAGCCTTCCCAGATGACCCGCTCAAAGTAAATTTTCTCCCTTCTGCTCCCATGACGGGCATTGCCCACTCACCCTCAGCCTTCGGAAATGCCAAGACAATCCGCAACGACAACTCAAGCCGCTTTGGGAAGTACATCGACATCTACTTCAACCCCAGCGGGGTGATCGAGGGCGCGCGCATTGAGCAGTTTCTCCTGGAGAAGTCCCGGGTCTGCCGGCAGGTGAGGCCTCCAGTCTCCCAGGACAGGGAGTCAGGAGCTTGGGGGAAGTTTCCAAGAGGGGTCCCCTTCCACTGCTCTCACCCCTCCCCATGGCCTTCACTGGACCTCAGCGGTCCCTCTCTAGTTTTCCAGTATAAAAAGTGATAGGATTTTCTCAGTTTTGAATTTTCATCTATATAATTGTCTTTGTTCTTTGGTGCCTACTCTTCAACTCTACTAGAATTAATGCTGAGTCTGGGACAGTTCCAGGTTTTATCTTCAGCTTGGGGGAGCTGGATAATAGTGTCCAAAAGGCTCATGGGCAAGGAATGTGGTGGCATGTGGCCTGTGCTGTCATGCTGGTCTGTGTGCACAAGGGGCCCATGCTTGGTTTAATGCTCTGCTGTCACTGTCCCGAAATGCTCATTAACTTTTTAGCTAGGGGCCCTACAACTTCGTTTTGCCCTGAGCCAATCATGTAGTTAATCCTAAATGTCAGGGATGCTGATGTGTGGCACCTATGACAGCAGGATTAATGCACCCTGTGTGTGAGGGTGCTCCCATGTGATGGTCTAACACCTAACGCACACATGCGTGCAAGCGCACAGATGCAGGGAAGGTCCGGGGGAAATGCCTCCAACAGGGGCTGGGGCTGCGCATGAGGGTGGAGAGGCGCCCGGCACTGGGGAGAGCTGAGGAGGAGGCTCACATGGAGTGACCCTCCACCTGGTGCTGGGCACATCCCCTGTATTATCTCATTGTCTCTTCACAACCATGAGAAGTAGATAGATCTCCTTTTCCCCATTGTACAGATAAGGAAACTGAGTCCAGAGGAGCTGGGTCACTTGTCCAGGGTCATGGTGCTGGGATCCAGCAGTCTCTCTCACCCCAAAGTCTGCCCTTTCCAGGGCTCGTACTTCTTCACACAGTGCTTGGGGAATTCACAGAACTTGTCACCCAAAGGGATATGCCAGAATGGGCAGGAAATTTCTGAAGCAGATGAGAAATTAGCCCTGCCTGTGATGAGAGACAGATTTGGAAACTGTGGCGATGCTGGGTACACTAACAGAGGAGGAGGCAGACTGTCCGTGTCGGTGTGGAAGCCAAGAGATCCGCTTAGATGAGAAAAAGGAAGTTGAAGAACAACAAATATGGTTTTGTGGGAAACAAAGAACTATTTATAGATATACTATAAGTAGATGTATTAAAAATGTCTAGAAAGGATCAGAGACCCTCGAGTGATCCTGGGGAAGGAGGGGAAGGACTTTGAGGATAGGCTGGTAAGATGGAAAGAAACTCTCTTTTAAAACTACTGTGCATACTTCAGATGTTTGGAGTTTTACAAGAATGCATTTGTAAATAGTGTTTAAAAATATGGAAGGCCTAGGTAACCTTGTGCTGTCACTAAGTGACCATGAAGAGCATGGGGCTGTGAGCAGAGGGCCTGGACCCCACGCGGTCACTGCCCAGCCTGGACACAGCATCAGGGCATGGGAAGCAGTGGACATGCAGGGGGCACTGAGCGGGGATGAGTCACTGTTCTTGGAAGCCTAGGGTGAGGTCTGAGGCCAGCAACAAGGACAGCAACCAGGCTGGGCAGCCCATGGGCTGATTCCAAAGTCACAGCTGATCAGGAAAGCTTGGCAGGGACAGTGCAGGAAGCAACCCCAAGCCCCCAGGGAGCCACTCACGAGTCTGTGCACTGCCACCCTCCCAGGCCCCCGAGGAGCGGAACTACCACATCTTCTACTCCATGCTCCTGGGGATGCGCGCCCAGGACAAGGAGCTGCTGTGTCTGGGGATGCCCTCCGAGTACCACTACCTGACCATGGTGAGCCCCTCACAGCCAAGGAGACAGAGGGAAAAGGGCCCGGCGGCACAGCCCTGGGTACAGCTGCAGAAAAGCCCGGGAGGCTGGGGCTTCCCTTCCTTCCCTGCCAGCCCCCTCTGGTGGGGATCACACACCATCACATGCCTCCTTCCCCGCAGCTGTCACATGCACCCCGCCCCTTCCCACAAGCCTCAATTTCCTTTGGATCTCACCAGATGACAGGCTCCCAGTACTCAGTGGGTCTTGGGGTGTCATCTACCCCTGCTCCTGCTCTCGATTTCACACCAGTCACTGTCCCTACAACATGAGCCGCAGAAGGCTGGGTCTTCCTCTGTCCCAGCCATGTCCAGCCTTGGACAGCCACTGCTCATGTTTGACGACCAGGAAGAAACATGGTCGCCTCAGGGATATCTCTCCTACATGACCCTCTCTCTGGGTCCCTCACCCCAAGGTCTTCACCAGCCCTGCCTGGTCCATGGCAGTAGGGTCCTCGTAGGTCTCCCTGTCACTAGTCTTGACCTCTAATTGATCCCCCACCCAACAGCAAAAGGCAATTCCCGCAATGTGAATCACATCTCTGGTGACAGTGCTGAGATGACTCCTGTAGCCTGTGGGGGAGACGTCCAAGCTCCTAGGCGTAGTTTCCAGCATCCAACCCTCTTCCAAACTCTCCTTTCTCAAGGCTGACCTCAGCCTCCCCACTGCCCCCTCCCTGCCTTGCCCCTCCCACCCCCACCCCTCTCTCCCTAGTCTGCCCTCTACCCTGTGCTGCTTTGAGGATCGGATGGGGCCAACTCAACCCTCCACTCCCAAGGAAGCCTTTCCCCACTTCTCCATAGGGCTGGCCCTGGCCACTTTCTCTGGGCACCTGTAACATCCATGACAAGATCATTTGCTCCCTCCAGCCCCTCCTGGATGTGATGCTCAGCACCCAAGGCAGGGCCAGGCCTCACCATTTCTGAATTCCAATTAGAAGCACAGGGCCTGGACATAGTAGCCTTGGAAAGTGCTTGTTAAAGGAATGAACCCATGGTACTCCCCGAGACCGACGAGGCGGGCCTAAGTATGGATAGATGACAAACAGGGGCTCAAAGAAGCAGAATGACTGGGCCCAGGTCCCACAGAGGCCAAGTACCAGTGTTGGCTGCAAAACCCAGGTGTGCTGTGGCTGTGCCTTTGTGATTCTACCTCTGGGCTTGGATGTGGCCCTGCAAGGCCCATCCGGCGCCTATGAAGTGTGCCCTCTCACAGGCCTCCAGCAGAGTACCTGAGGCTTCTCAGCCATGCTGGTTCCAGTACAGAGGAAGGAGGGTGTGGGAGGCCCCGTGAGCTGAGGTGCCCTGTCCTGCAGGGAAACTGCACCTCCTACGAGGGGCTCAACGATGCCAAGGACTATGCCCACGTCTGCTCGGCCATGAAGATCCTCCAGTTCTCCGACTCTGAGACCTGGGACCTCAGCAAGCTGCTGGCTGCCATTCTCCACCTGGGGAACGTGGAATTCGTAGGTAATTCTGGCTTTGCTCAATCTGCACCCCTAGGGGAGGAAGAGGGACTAGGGTGGGAGCAGGAGGACATCTCTGTGAGCTCTTACAAGAGGGCTCTTACCTGGTCCTGGAAAAGCATGTCTGAAAAATATAGCTGTGATTTGGAGGCCTCAGGAAGTTAAAGCCCTCCCGAAGTGGAGACTCTGACCAATCATCCCCCACTTTTTGCTGGGGCCCCAAAGGACTATCTCCTCAGGGTGAGAGTGAACCAGAGAAAACAAATCCATGCATGGACTTTGGGCTGTCTGGGGACTACGGTGCACTGACCTGTTGGTATCCCCACGTGCCTGACAGAAGTTACTGACAATCCCAGCAACCTAGATTACGAATGATTCCTTCAAATAATCTTTCAGACATAACATCCAGCACGCAGCCAGAAATAAATGGGAACAAAGGAAACAAGATATCACGAACAACAACCAGCAGAAATAATAAATTATAGAAACAGATGCACAGAGATTTCAGATACTGGAATCACTGGGCACAGACTGCAGAGCAACTCTGTTCAGGAAAAGAAGCCAAGCTTGGGCGGTGCCTGTGGCTCAAAGGGGTAGGGCGCCGGCTCCCTATACCAGAGGTGGCGGGTTCAAACCCAGACCCTGGCCAAAAAAAAAGGAAGCCAAGCTTGAAGATGTAGACAGGGAATCTATAATATAAAGAGTGCCATTATAGATTTTGAAAGGAACCACATAGAAATTCTAAAAGAAATAACCAAAATTAAGGACTTGGTGGCTGGGTTAACAGCTGATTTTATATGGGTGAGGGAAGAATGAGTGGGCTGGGGGGAAAATCGGAAAAAACTACGGCACAGCATGGAGGGACAAAAAGGTGGAGATTATAAAAGAGAAGGTAAGAGACCAAGCAGATGCCGTGAGAAGACGTAGCCTCCTTTTAATAGGAATCCGCAAGGAATAGAGAAGAACGGGGCAGAGGCAGCATAGGAAGAGATTATGGCTGGTGCTAGAATGAATGAGAACCCATTCACAGAGCTCAGTGACCTGTTCCGGAGCACGGGCTCAGGCCACCATCTCACAGCAGATGAGAACCTCCCCTCCCAGCAAGGTGTAGCAAGGGTGACCTGTGTCTACCCACCAAGTGGGGTCCTCTGGCCGGAAGAAGGCACATGCTGACCTGAAGTGGCCTGGGGCCAGGGAGAGCTTTGGAAGCATGGTGCAGAGGAGTGAAGCGGGCAGGGAGCATCAGTCAGATCCCACTAACAGCATTTAAAACAGGCAAAACTACAAGCTGTTTAGGGACCCCATGTATGTAACAGGAAGGTGAAGAGAAAGCAAGAGAGCCATTTCCATAAAAGGAGGGCGAGCCCTTACCTCGGTGGTGGATTGAAATAGTCTTAGCAAGAAAGGGCTGCGGGGAAGCCTGGTGTTGGAGGGTCTATATTTGGCTTCAGTGGTGGTTACTTGGTGATGACTTAATCCATTATAATATACTTTGTGTTTTATGCACTTTTTTTTTTATCTCTCTATCTATTTGACAATTTTTTTAAGTTTAGAAAAGAAATCAAAAATGCCTCCCTTAGTCTGGCAGTCTGTCTTAAGGTAGATTTTGCTAGCTAAAGGAGGAAGACTTGGAAGGGGAGAGATCAGGAGGCAGTGCAGAGAGCTGGGCCTGGCTTAGCACCGGTGCTCCGATAATGTTTGCTTTGTGTGATCGAATGAATGAATGCCCAGGTTTCCACAGGTGGCAATGAGGACTAGAGGAGGCTGGTGGATCATCTTCTCCCGGTGCCAGTGCCTCTTGAGTGCCCCAGTTCAGACTTGTCTCCCCAGATGGGCCCTTAGATCTAGGGCTCTGGTCTCTTCTGGTAGAGGGGGTGTCATCTGCCACATTCATTTGCAGCGAAGGCCTGGGGAAGGAAGCGGCCCTCCCCTGGGGCAGCTGTGGCTGATGTGTGGCTTTGTGGCTGCCACAGGCCCAGGCCTCACAGGGGCCTCTGCCCCATCGTTCCTCTCTCCCTAGCTGCGGTCTTCGAGAATCTGGATTCCTCAGATGTGGGAGAGACGCCTGCTTTTCCCACTGTGATGAAGTTACTGGAGGTAGGGCCAGGGTGCTTGCCAACCTCCACTTTTGTAAGGGGCCCCAGGGGCCTAGGCTTACAGACCCCTGATACCTGACTCTCATAACCTTGTCCAGGCTCTAAGCTCAATCCCTGCATAGATGTTGCAGTGCCTGAGGGCAGACATAGGACAAACTGGCCGGTAACAGACAGCAGAATGACCACGTTGGCTCTCCCTTTCCCTGTGTCCCCTCCTGCTGGGCAGTGCCCCTAACTTGCCATCCTTGCCCTCCACCCTGTGCCTTCATGCCCTGGGCCCCTCCAGGAGCTACGCTGTTCTGGGATAGTGGCCCATGCTGAGGAGCCTGTGGCCTACCTGGTTGGCCCGCCCCATCATTACCTGCACCACTGATCCTCACCATGGAGGAAGGGTAGCAAGGGCTGGTTGGGGACCTCTGTACTAGGGATGTGGCCACATCCTCCACACCATGTCCCATTAACAGTTCTGGTGGAAAATTAACAGAGTAAGAAGGGAAAAAAAAGCAATCAGATTGTGCTGTTAACATTCTATGTAGAACCTTTGGGTTTGTCTGGCTCCGTCCTTCCCATACGGTGAGGCGGCCCAGGCCCACCAGACTCTCCTTGCTGCTTCAGGTCTTCAGCTTCCAGGTGGAAGTGATTTGGGTTGGGCCTTCAGAGCCCACCCTGACCCTGGCTTTCTAAGACACAAGCCCCTTTCCCATTCCCCAGGAGACTAGCACACTGGTCCCCCAAGCTGGTGCATCTTTCCCAGACCCTCCATGTCTCAGGGCTCCCAGGCCCCTGGCTCTGGCCCAGATCCAGCCTGGCCCCAGTCTCAGGCACTGCCCACCTGCAGTGGGCACAGGGTATCTGGTGATGAAAGGGAACGGGACATGGCAGAAGCAAATCAGAGTCCTGGGCCAGGCCCTGTCCCACAGGTGTGATGCAGCCCCCACCTGCCTTCCCAGGTGCAGCACCAGGCCCTCCGGGACTGTCTGATCAAACACACCATCCTTATCCGCGGGGAATATGTCACCAGGCCCCTGAACATCACCCAGGCCATAGACCGGAGGGATGCCTTCGCCAAGGTACAGAGCTGCCAGAGCAGAGCCTGCATATCTTCACCTGCTGACCTGGCCCTGCTCCTCATGCTGCTCACGGACAGCAAGAAGGAGCAGAGCACACTGGGCAGGTCCCAGATCTGCTGGTCACTTGCCTGGTGATCTGGGGCTTCCTAGCCTCTCGGGCCTCGGTTTCTTGCCTCTAGATCTGGGATGATGACATCCCTAGCAGGTCTGGGACATCTATTTTACTGGCACACAGACTTTCTGGGTAAACTCAGAGAAGGGCAGCCTCCTCCAGTGCCTCAAAGCCCTGGGCCTCACCCGTGTCTCCCCAGGGAATCTATGGGCACCTATTCCTGTGGATCGTCAGGAAGATCAACACTGTGATCTTCACACCTCCTGACCAGGACCCCAAACATGTGCGCAGGGCCATCGGCCTCCTGGACATATTTGGCTTTGAAAATTTCCAGAATAATAGGTATGAAGATCTAAGGTTCACCTGCTCCCCTCTAACTGAGCAAGCTAGGGCACCCAGGCCAGGGCAAGTCTTTCTACACCCAGCAATCCATGCCAATGCACAGCGTCTCCTTTAGAGAAGGCCACAGAGCTAAAAGCCACCCCCAAGAGAGACCCCTTATCATCCCAGAATGAACTGGTGAAAGTGAAAATCAGTAATGATGATTTGGCTGCAGCTGTGGGTGGGCTATTATAACGGGGGGGGGGGGGGGGAGGAGCGGGGGAATTTGTGGAGCATTCTGAAGTCTGAGTTGGGGGGTAAGCTGAAGCAGGATTTCTCTGACCTGGTGTCCAGCACCCCAGACTGGATGCTGAAGAGCTGTAACCTGGAGGCAGGTCAGAAAAAATTACTGCCGGATGTGACCATAGTGGAGGCTGGGGGTGGGGTAGACAAGGGTAGGAAGGAGCCACATCAGGCCAGGTAATGCCCCAGGTGTCATCATATATCAGGAGGTGTCAAGTGAAGACTGTCTGACAAGCAGGCAAATGGCGTTTTGGATGCAACCCAGCTTATCTGAGCCCAGTTCATTTAAAGCGCCTGGTGGGGTAGAGGGTGGGCCACTGGCCTCAAGAAGCAGAGGCTTATGGGCACTGTCTGAGGAGCCCAGGGGTTAGCCTACCTTGGCATCCTGAGGCCCAAGGCCCTGTCTACAAGTGAAGTGTGTCCTGGGAATGATTTAGGATTGTCAAGACACTGCCATTCCAAGCATAAGCACACTGGGATCTCAGCCTCTGCGGGCAGGTGGCAGGGCTGGCAGGGCTCAAGTGAGATTCAGGGCATTGGTATCTGGCCCTGGGAGAGACAGGTGAGCCACCATGCACATATGCACACTTTGGAGGTTGGTTCTAGAAAATGGGGCTGTGCCTGCAAGGATCTCTCCCTGAAGGAAGGCCACCAGCTGGGTTTGTGCCAGGGCTGCAGCCTGGGGGCCTGGGAAGGAGGTGCTGCTTGCACTGGGTCCCTCCCTGGTCACATCTTCTGCATTGAGTTTCTCATTGAGCAGCTCTGGGCAGTGTGCTGGGTATGGGGTACACTGCAGGCCTGTCTGGATCCTGAAAACAATGGGAAGCAGGGAAGATTTGGAGCAGAGAAGAGTGTGATTGGATTTGCACATCAGAACGCGTCCTCTAGTGGCCACATGCAGAATAACTGGCAGGGTGAGGCTGGAGGAGGGCAGAGCCTTTAGGAGGCCATGACTGTGCCCAGGTGAGCAGAGGCCTGGATTCAAGTGGCAGCAGAGGGAGGGAAAGAAGTAAACAGGTCAGTTCCATCGGGGAGATAGCATGGGCCAGACTTGGGACTGATGGGACTTGGGGAGGAGGCATAGAAAGGTGTCAAGCACAACTCCCCTGTCTCTAACTTGAGCCAGGGGAGGTGGGTGGAGGGACCGTGTCCCTAGGTAGGGAGCCCAGCAGGTAGAGCAGATTTGAGGGCTTGGGGGTGGAGAGGCAGGGAGCATGTCTGGTCCATGCAGAGGGCCCAGGTTGTCAATCCTGGGGTCTCTGGAATCTCATGTTGACACCGGGGCCACCTTGTCCACGCGTCTGGGGCTGCTCATGTCCACTCAGTCCTGTAAGGATGGTCTCAGTGCCAGGAAGGCAGGCCTGTCAGAGGAGCTTTCAGGGTATCTTTTTGAGGAAAATCCCAGGATAGTATACAAAAACTGCCCCGCAAACTGAGATGGAGCTGGGAGACCAAAAATGACTCAGACGGTCTGGTGTGATTGGTTAGATGAGCTTATTAGAGGGACCTACAAGGGCACTTGCTCCTGGGTGGCACAGGAACTTCTCCCATCCACAGGATGCTTCTTGCTAACAAAATCTGCATCTGCCCACCAGGCAAATCTGGTGTTACCTTAAATCCCTTCCCAGTGAGTGACACAGAACTCCTTTGTATCATTGCTTATTCACAGCGAAACAAGTCCGGCAGGGGCCTTACCATCACTATGTGCCATCATATAACTTTGTTAATGTTAATGGCATTGCAACCCTCCACCGAGGCACTACAGGACTGCTCTGGAGAGGCCAGGGCCAGTCTGAGCCAGCCGCTTCAAGGCAAGAGTGCCGGGCACTCTCCAGTAGTTATCTTGGGGCTTGCTTGAATTTGTAACAATTCCACTGAGCACTAATTCTGCTGAACCCTCTGGGCTGGCCCAGTGTTTGTTCTGTGGTGGGGAATTTGCATTTTTCCCTCAGGATCATAAGAGGCCAAAGGCAAGGACTTGATGACTGGCCTAGCCTTCTCCTTTCTGTTAGTCTGCTTGCCTTGGGGGTGAAGGGAGGCATGTCTGTGAGAATACAGAAGCTGCATGCGTGCAGGATGTGCACCTGTGGGCAGGTGGGTCCACGGCTGTGTGCAGACAGCCGGTGATCTCATGGCTCCAGCATGCCGCAGTGGGGCCGGGCTGGGCCCTCTCCACCCCAGGTGATGGTCTTTGCTTCCACAGCTTCGAGCAGCTCTGCATCAACTTTGCCAATGAGCACCTGCAGCAGTTCTTTGTGCAGCATGTGTTCACCATGGAGCAGGAGGAGTACCGCTCAGAAGGCATCGTCTGGGACTACATCCACTACACCGACAACCGGCCCACGCTGGACCTGCTGGCCTTCAAGCCCGTGAGCATCATCTCCCTTCTGGACGAAGAGAGCCGCTTCCCACAGGTGTGTGTCTGGGCTACCAACCTTCATATCGAGACCCCTGCTCATGGGTTTCTTCCTTGAAGGTGGAAAACTCCAGTTGGGTGGACCCCTTGTTTCTGGAGTTGCCAAAACCTCTACCAAGAATAAAAAGGACAGCTTCAAGCCTCGACCTCACCAGACCCTCCTCTTTTTCAAGCCCGCCCCCTCACAAAGTCTTCTCTGACTGCTGGGGTGCCTGGGCAGTTACACAGATGGTGGAGCAAGACAGCTGGTGGCCTCTGCTTCCAGTCCAGCCCTTGCTCACTGCAGGTGGCCTACCCCTAGGTGTTAGTCTCCTCTGTCTGTGCAAAGGCCCTCAGTCATTCTGAGCCCAGGTTGCTTTGTCACCATGAGGTAGCCCTTGAGCCTGCGGGTGGGCCACTTGACCTCCCTGTGGCTGGACTCTGGGACCTCAGCCCAAAGGGCATCTGGGTTCTTCCAGGGGACTGATATCACCATGCTGCAAAAACTGAACAGTGTCCACGCAAACAACAAGGCTTTTCTGCAGCCCAAAAATATCCACGACACCAGATTCGGGATTGCCCACTTCGCGGGAGAAGTATACTACCAGGCAGAAGGTGAGGGCGGCTCCTTTCACACACCTTCCAAAGAAAGATCAGGCTCCAGGGGGACTGGAAAGGAAGTGGAGAGGGTGAGGTTATCCTGCAGATCTAGCAATGGGACAGAGGCATGAGTAGTATGGAGAGGGTTATCCTGCAGATCCAGCAATGGGACAGAGGCATGAGTAGTATGGAGAGGGTTATCCTGCAGGTCCAGCAATGGGACAGAGGCATGAGTAGTATGGAGAGGGTTATCCTGCAGATCTAGCAATGGGACAGAGGCATGAGTAGTATGGAGAGGGTTATCCTGCAGGTCCAGCAATGGGACAGAGGCTTGAGTAGTGTGGAGAGGGTTATCCTGCAGGTCCAGCAATGGGACAGAAGCTTGAGTAGTGTGGAGAGGATTATCCTGCAGGTCCAGCAATGGGACAGAGGCATGAGTAGTATGGAGAGGGTTATCCTGCAGGTCCAGCAATGGGACAGAGGCTTGAGTAGTGTGGCTTTTACTGGAGAAAGGAAGTGGGGTGGGCCAGCGATGTTTGGTTTGGTTTGGTTTGGTAATAGCTCTACTGAGATATAACTCGTATTATTCACCCATTTTAAGTGTAGGATTCAGTGGTTCTTAGCGTATTCATAGAGTATACTCATGGTTGCCACCATGTTAGAACATTTTCCTCATTCTCCACCCCCCAAATTGCTCCATTGGCCATCACTCCCCTTTTCACCCCAATGCTAGGCAACAACTGATCTCTGTCTCTCTGTGTCCACCTATTCTAGACATTTCATATAAATGGAACTACACCATAAGTGTTCTGTGACTGGTTTCTTTCACAGCATAATTTTTTCAAGGTTCCTCCACGTCACGCATGTCAGTACTTTTTATTGCAGATTAATATTCCGTTGTATGGATACTTTATCTCTCTAGTGGCTGATGGACATTTGGGTTGTTTCCACTTTTTGGCTATTATGTGTAATGGTGCTGTGAGCATCCATATATAATTTTTTTTTTTTGAGACAGAGCCTCAAGCTGTCCCCCTGGGTAGAGTGCTGTGGCATCATAGCTCACAGCAACCTCCAAGTCCTGGGCTCAAGAGAGTCTCCTGCCTCAGCCTCCCAAGTAGCTGGGACCACAGGCGCCTGCCACAACCCCCGGCTATTTTTTGGTGGCAGGCATCATTGTTGTTTGGCAGGCCCGGGCTGGATTCGAACCCACCACCTTAGGTGTATGTGGCTGGTGCCTTAGCCACTTGAGCCACAGGCGCTGAGCCCATATATAAGTTTTTATGTGGGCATATGTTTTAATTTCTCCTGGATATATGTGTGTACATATATACCCATTTTGACTTAAGTTTTGGATGTGTTGAGGGAGGCTCAGTAATGATTTTGGTCTTGCGGTGGTTAACCTACTGGTGCGCTTAGAAGAATGAGAAGGGTGGCCAGTGTGCTGCTGTGATCAGGAAAGCTGGATGCCAGAGGACCCCTCCCTGTGGCTCATGTAGAGAAACGAGGAGGTGCCCGTCTCCAAACTGGAGACGTGGATCCAGACAGATTCTTGCCTAGCAGGGCTGCTCTGCTTACGTAGAGGAGGTAAGGTGTCAGGAGGTTGGGGAGGAAACGGGGCAGCTCCTTCTGTTCCTACCAGATCTTGGCTTTGGGCTCTTCAGAAAGGGAAAGGCCAGAACCAAGAGGACCTGCAGGGTCTCAGGACACAAAGACGCTGCACCCATCCCCCACCTTCCATGAGCAATTCAAGGCTATGTTTTATTTTTTGAACTGACATGAATCTTATACATATGCTGTGATTAAGGTAGCTTCTTTCTAGATTTTCTGATTGCAAATGCTAGAGATATCTCTTAAAGACAAGCCTCCATTTTTTTTTTTTTATCTTGGGTGACCTGCTATGCTGATGACCTTGGCTGCATTTACTCTGCCTGCTAGAGCTGAGCCCAGGAGTGCCTCTACCCTCCCCTTGCCCCCCAAACACCCAAGGAGCTCCCCACCCCAGGGTGGAGGAGTCTCTGCCTAATCTCAGAGGTTAGGGTGTCATTGAGTGTCTGCCCCTCCCAGCACCTTGTGCAGCCATCCCTGGGCACCTGCAGGCAGAGGAGGGGAACATGTTCCCTTCCCCTTTCCCACCCTGACACAGCCAGGGTCCCAAGACCCATACTAGGCTGTGCAGGTGTGTCCAGAGTGTGCCTTGAAAAGGTTGGGTAGCTTAAAGAGGGCAGGGTGACGGAGGAAAGTGATGCCCTGGGGAGTTAGCCCTTGGAGACCAAGGAGTGCAACCCCTGGCCTCATCTAAGCAGCTCATCTTCAGCACCTTCGAATGTGCTTCTGCCCCTACTCCAGGGCTAGGCCATGCTTACCCATGGCTGGAAGGGAAAAGTGAGGTCTTCTCTGCCCAGGAGCCATACCTGCTTTAGTGTGCTCAGATTACAGGAACAAATGTCATAGGCTGGGTGGGTTAAATTACAGAAATCCCTATTTCCCAGTTCTGAAGACTGGGAGTCCGAGATCAAGGTGTGGGCAGGGTTGGTTCCTTCTGAGGTCTCTGGTTTTGCTGTGTAGATGGCCACCTTCTTGCTGTGTCTTCACATGGCCTTCCCTCTGTGTATGTGTCCTAATCTCTTCTCACTATGACACCAGTTATACTGGATTCATGACCTCATTTCTACCTCAATCACCTCTTTAAAGGCCCCATCTCAAAATACAGTCATGTTCTGATGTATAGAGAGTTAGGACTTCAACATATGAATTGGGGGGGATGGACACAATTCATCTTATAACACTACCCCTCCCCCATTTCTGGAGCCTCAGTCGTCAGGCCAGAGGGGCCTGATCCCTAGAAGGACCTCCTAAGGCCTTTGTGAAGCAGAAAGAAGCTGGTGGCTTAGATGGAGTTGGAGTGGGGATGGGGATTGTGGTTGAAAATGTAGACAGTTGCAGCAACCTGGTGCTGGGTGGAGATAAGGGGCCATGCCAGGGTGGAAGGGTAGAAAGTGTGTCTTCAATGTGGCCATCCTGGAGTAGGGACTCCTCTGAGCATCCTGTGTCTCCACCCCACTGCTCTCTTCTTCCCAGTGGGTTGTGATGATGGCTGAGTTGGGCTAATGGGTGGACCCTTCTGTCCCCACAGGCTTCCTGGAGAAGAATCGAGATGTGTTGAGCACAGATATCCTCACCCTGGTTCATTCCTCCAAAAACAAGTTCCTGCGGGAGATATTCAATCTGGAACTGGCAGAGACCAAGCTGGGCCGCGGAACCATCCGCCAGGCAAAGGCAGGGAGCCAGCTCTTTAAGGTGGGCTCCTAGGCCCCCTTCACTCCTGGTCTGTCACTCCTGAGGGCCACAGGTCCAGGCAGATGTGCACAGAGAAGACAGTTTTACTCACCTCTGGGTCCCCAGCATACAGCCAGGTACCTGTACACAGTAGGCACCTGGGAAACCTGTGATGGATAGATGGATAGATGCCCTGCAGGGACCTTGATAGGAGCCCTCCCTATGCTGTGGGTCAGCTATATCCCTGGTGGCAGCTCCCCAGCCCCAGTTATACCCTGTGCTTCTGCCCACAGTCTACAGACTCGGCCAAGCGGCCTTCCACCTTGGCTGGCCAGTTTAAGCAGTCCCTGGACAAGCTGATAAAAATCCTGACCAACTGTCAGCCCTACTTCATCCGCTGCATCAAGCCCAACGAATACAAGAAGCCACTGGTAATGGGAAAGGCTGGGGACACGGGTGGGGAAGGGGTATTTCAGCTGTTAGCTGCCCCCACCCTATACATAAGGAGGCTGGGGTAAGGCAACCGTCTGGGTCGATCCTCTTAGTCCTGCCATCAGCTTCTGCAAGTGCTGGCCAGGCTCTTGGCTTACCTGAACCTCAGTTTTCTCTTCCATGAAGTCAGACTCGCTTCTGCCTGCAGGGGTGCAGGGAGAATTGGCATGAGGTCGGCAGCACATGTCCTGTGTATAAACCACGCTCAATAAGTGGCAGCAACCACTCCTAAAACTTTAGTGGCTCACCCCACTCCTGGTCACCTGCTCACCAAGCCCTTCCTATAGTGAAGGGGGTGGAAGCCTGCTGGCCGCCCACCAGGGGTCCCTGCTCCATGGGCTGGGGAGTCCTCAAAATGTGAGATGCCATCTGAAAGGATATTAAAGAGCTCAAAATTATCTTATGAGGAATAAATATTACATTAAATGAAATGCCTTTTTGAGAAGAACAAAACTATCTGAAATCTGATTTGCCCATGAAATCCAGGCTGGATCTCCCTTCTTGCTGCAATAGGAAGATGTGAGACTTCTCTTGTTCCTTAACTACTGGGGAAAGTCACTGTGCTCCCAGAGACCCCTGTCCCTTCTCTTTGGGAGCTGCAGCACAGGAGGCCTAAGGCTGATGCTCACTTGCTGGGCAGGAGGGGCGCCTCTGGCTAGGATGTAGTTCCCTGGTGGCAGCTGCCCTGTGGCGTGCTGTAGGGGAAACTGGGCTGAGGGGCCAGGCAGGCTCATCCCCTCTTCTTGAGAGTGACACCTCAGGTGCTCATCTTTCTTTCTTTCTCTTTTTTTAGAATGGTTGGATTAAGGTTTATTTATAGTCTATTGAATTCTGTCAGTAAGACAAACAAAGAGTATTACACACTTAGAAAAGATAATTCTACTACTTAAAACTATTTTTTTTTTTTTGAGACGGAGCCTCAAGCTATCCCCCTGGGTAGAGTGCCATGGCATCACAGCTCACAGCAACCTCCAACTCCTGGGCTCAAGCGAGTCTCCTGCCTCTGCCTCCCAAGTAGCTGGGACCACAGGCACCC
>CAUYQV010139499.1:0-23256 GCA_963574575.1 Galagoides demidoff | reverse complement strand
TTGTTGTTGTTTTTTTTGAGACAGAGGCTCAAGCTATCCCCCTGGGTAGAGTGCCATGGCATCACAGCTCATAGCAACCTCCAACTCCTGGGCTCAAGCGAGTCTCCTGCCTCCACCTCCCAAGTTGCTGGGACCACAGGCGCCCGCCACAATGCCCAGCCATTTTTTGGTTGCAGCCATCATTGTTGTTTGGCAGGCCCGGACTGGGGATTTGAACCCGCCACCTTAGGTGTACGTGGCTGGCGCCTTAGCCGATTGAGCCACAGGCACGGAGCCATACTCTTCTTGTAGTAGCTGCATACAGACTGGAATACACCCTTGACCTCACACAGTGTAGACAGAAATGTGCCTATAGAAGAAAACATTCTTAGGTGGACTGTCTTTATATACAACGGATATACAGGACAATGCCAGTACACAGGATCGCATCACATTTACATGTGTCCCAGGTAACATGAGAAGGTATGGACCTGAGAGTGATGATGGGGTTTCCGTGGCAAAATGTAGACACGGACATCATCGCAGGGTTTCCTTAACAAGCTACCATCTGCTCACAAATGGAATAAAACTTAAAAATATATTGTGTTCCATGTAAACATACACAGCTGTATTACAGATGGTTGTAGATACTGTACAATATGAACATGATTATAAATACATAGGCCAAAAGCCCAAGCTTCATGGTAAAATACTAATTTGGGTGGTGGAGGAACCATCCATCGAATATAGGTTTTATTATTTTTTTTTTCTTTGAGACAGTGTCTGACTATGTCACTCTTTGTAGAGTGCCGTGGCATCACAGTTCACAGCACCCTCAAACTCTTGGACATAAGCCATTCTCTTGCCTCAGTCTCCCAAATAGCTGGGACTACAGACGCCAGTCACAATGCTTGGCTATTTTTTAGTTGTAATTGTCATTGTTTCGCAGGCCCAGGCTTGGTTCAAACCCGCTAGCTGTGGTGTATGTGGCTAGCGCCCTAGCTACTGAGTACAGGCCCCAGGCCTGAATATAGGTTTTAAAAACATGCACCAAAATACTTTTGTGCTCTTGTACATGAGTTTAGCAACAATTCTTAAGGCTGCATGGAAGTCACTGTCAATTAAAGCCATTGTTTTAGGATGAAATAAGAACAAAAATATAACACATTTGATTTTTGTAAGCTCAATTTTTAATAAGAAATTCTGTGTACAGTTTTCTCTGAAAAAAATTAATCCACCTCGATGTCAAAAGTCAAGCACAATGAGCCAATAGCAGGCAAGTGGGCATTTTTTAGCCTTAACTTCGGTTCTCTATGGGGATGGGGAGCAAAAAAGGTGGTTGTATATAAGGAAAGTTCAACATGTTAGTGACACAAAAAGCCAAACATACTGTGCTCCTCCAAAATCAGCTACAGGCAAACTGAACAAAACATCTATTGCTGCCTGCCCAGCAGCCCCTAGTCCTCTTATCTGGGACACACGTCCCCTCTTACCAAAAAACTATTCCCCTCTGCGTTCCTGCCATGAAGCTGACGGAGCAGCCCACCTTCTGTTCACTGATCCTGGGTCGGACACATAATCAAAACCAAACCTGAGCCTTCCCAGAGCTGTGCACAGTGGAGCTAGTAGATTTATAGCTATGGAACTGGCAAAAATTGATGTCTTAAAATACAAGGAGTTGAAGATGTAGATTAATAAGATCTTTTCCATACTGCAGGTGGGAGTGTATGTTGACATAACCAGTCTGGAAACACCTTCCCATTATCTCATAAAGTTGAAGGATTCCATAAATGCTGCAATACAGCCGCGGTTGTATCTTACCTTCAGGATATACACGAGGGAGGCGTCAGTACATGCATACAAGGAAACTGAAATGCTTGCAGACAGCTCTGGTCATCACAGAAACAAAAACTAGAAACACCCAAATGCCTAATGACAGGAGTATGGATCGATCATGGCGTGGCATAACTTATGCTATAATTTATGGATAAACATAGTATAATGTATACTATAATTTTTGATAAGTTATAGGATAATCACAAATCAAAATATTATATAGCAGTGACCGCCTGGATGAATCTTAATAAGGTAAGACTGAGTGAAAAAGCAAGTCTTAAGAGACTTTATAAGCCAAGGATGAGATCTCTTCATAAAGTTCAAAGCCAGGCAAAATGAAACAATGTATCACTTAAGCACACATGTAGATCAAAAAGGGTAGGGCAGGAGAATGGTAAACAACGCTCAGCACCCTAGTTACCTCTGGTGGCAGAGGGACAGATACAGAAAAGAAATAGTGTTCTTAGATTAGGCTTAGATGCGCTCCCAGGTTTTCATTTAAAATATGTATAAATAAAATGAAGGAAGGCCACACGCGGACACTTGGTGGTTTTTCATGAACCAGGAATTATGATGATTCTAATTCTGCCCATGAGGGCTCCAAAGAATGGAAAGAAAAGAAAATTCTATTAGTAAAGACAATACCAATGAGTAGAAAATTCAAGGACTTTCTTTTTTTTTTTTTTTTGCAGTTTTTGGCTGGGGCTGACTTTGAACCTGCCACCTCCAGCATATGGGGCCTGAGCCCTAGTCCTTTGAGCCACAGGTGCTACCCCAAATTCAAGGACTTTCAATGATTGCAAGTACAGTCAAATACTTAGTATGCTAGGATCATTCCATCTTCCAGATTCTGGCCCATTTTAAAAGGAAGAATCTGAAAACTGTCAGGCCAAGTTATAGAACTGTCATCTTCAGGCATGGCGACTCTTTCACCTGCTAGATGAGGGTGCCTCTGGTTCAGACAGTGAGAGTGAATTGTAATGAAGGAAGAAAATCAACTCCCAATAATAGCAAGAAAAAAAAATTCTGATTTCTGATGTAACAATTCCCAAGTTTTGGAAGGTTATACTCTATATATTTCTATAACAAATGAACGTCATTTAATCTCTGATACAGCAGGAATCATCTGGTATGATGGCTCTATCAATTATCTGTATTGTTGGTTGGGAAGGGGAGGATTATTTCACAATATCCTCACCCAAAAGATAATTGATAGGAGTTAGAAAAACGTGTACTCTCTTCTCCTCACTTCTACCCTTGCGATGTGAAATTTACCTCAACTGTTTTTTTTTTTTTTAATCTCAATTTCCTCCTTTTAAACCCAAGTGACAGGCTTAGTTCTCTTCCACCAGAAACTTTTGAAAATATGTTTTCACTTGCAGGAAGCATCTGAACACATCAGCGTAAGGTCAGCAGTTCTGACGGGCAGAAGCCACATACAGGACAGATTTGTTTAGCATTTGAGTCCCCAGGTTTTTTTAAGATCAATTTCGTAGAGGGATTTTGAAGAGAATATTTCTCCTACACAGCAAGGCTCTTATTAATTTGAAGACGGTGTTCTAGTTTTACCAGAAATAAATTCTTAAACTCCTACGTGTGTGACAGAAAATGAAAACAGAAAAATAGATTCGCCTGTAGAAATATAATGGACCTAGCAGTGGTTCTTCAACTTTGAGAAGCCTAACAACACCCCTGGAGATTCCGCTAAATAAAATGCAGATTCCTAAGGCTCTCCCCACACCTGCTGATTCAGAAACTGGACAGGTGAGATCAGGAAAACACTAGGCCATTCTGACCAGAGACCCCTGAATAGCAATCATAGAAAATAGGACCCTGGACCTTCCACTGAACCGTGGCATGAACGTGGGACGTGTCCTGGGCCTGAGGCACACTCTGACCACTTCTGGGGATCTGAAATTGTTTCCCCTCAACTTCCTCTCTAAGTTTAAAGGGCTCCTCTGTGGCCTTTGGGAGTTAATGCACTTGCAAAAATACCTCCACATCCTTACCCATGAAGCCTGATAGCCAATTTTTAAGGAACAGCACAGTGATGAGCCAGTTTTAATCACTTGAAATTGCTTTTCTCTTTAGCTACCCTACATCTGAATTAAAACAAATTACTGCCAAATAGTAACATTTGAAAACCCAGTAAGAAAACAATTCTTCATGCTGGGGGATCTAGTTCTTTGAGATCTTACTAGGTTAGATCACCTAAACAGGTAACAGCCCGCCCCTGGTCTGCCTTGCTTTCACTGCACGTTAGAATAAGCCCTGGCTTCCATCTAGGACCAAGTACATCCAGAAAGAGGCTTCTCATCACTGCAGCAAGACGTCGGGGGAAAATTGCTTACTGAGTTAATGTGTATTGATTTCACAAACATTTCAAGTCAGTACATTACGAAAGTGGGAGGGGAATGAGGATAAAGACCTGCCACCACTTACGCTTTTTCTAGCTATCCATTGATAAACTCCTTTATAGATTTTGGATAAAATAACACATTGCCATGTTCTACGCTAAGTATCAAATGCGCTGAAAATATCTATCATCCATAGACTGTGATAAGATCCGAATACTACTTGATTGAAAGATATACGCGTATACCAAGAGCTTTTTTTTTCCCCCTTAACAAAATGTGATCTTCTGACTTAGATATAAATTTCATCTTCAAGTCTCTACTGCTAGAAAAGCTGCTTCTGGGCTTGGCTCCTATAGCACAGTGATTACGGCGCCAGCCACACACATGGAGGGTGGTGGGTTTGAACCCAGCCCAGGCCAGCTAAACAACTGCAACCAAAAAGCAGCCGGGTGTTGTGGTGGGCACCTGCAGTCCCAGCTACTTGGGAGGCTGAGGCAAAAGAATCACTTAAGCCCAAGAGTTTGAGGTTGCTATGAACCGTGATGCCACAGCACTCTACCGAGGGTGACATAACGAAATTGTCTCAGAAAAAAAAAAAAGAAAAAAAGAAAAGCTGTTTCTGATGGTCAAACCACATCTTTCTCAGTCCCCTGCCTGCCTCCTGCCTCCCCCTCACCCACCAGCACTTGTACAGGTACCCAGCAGATCCTTCTTTGTCCTCAACCTTATTTTTAAGGAATCATCCAGTAAAATTTCTTATATAAACTAGAAGCTCTAGAGGCAGGAAGAGCATTAGGGTTGCATGGAGGAGAATGAAAGTCCACAGATACATTTCTGTCGCCAGGTCACCCTGTTTTCCTGAGTTGGGAGAATCAGCAGTCTTAGTTCTCAGTGACTTAGTGATAAGAACAGAATTTATAGCTCATATTCTAAAAATCATGACAGTAACCCCTGATAATATCTTTATCTCAAAGTTTTCAATCTTAGGGGATTTTACCATGAGAAAATGTCACAGAAATAAAACTTCCTTCTTCAAGGAAGTGACTAAAATTGCACTCACACACACCCCTCCCCCAGCCCATCCCCAAGAGCTCTGCCAGTTTCCTTTGGAGACGGACTTTCATTTAAGTATATTTTGGTTTTGCACGTTAAAATTTGTTTTATTCTAATTTTCTTAGAATTCTTCATTCTTACCTTATTCTTTAATTCTTTTATCTCCTCACAGATTTTGCATTTCCAATTTCAGTGCTGTTTTTCCGTACATAAAGATCCATGACTATAATAATTTCCTGGTGGACTACAACTTCTATCACCCCAAAATACCATCCCTTGCCACTTAATGCTTTTTGCCTGGAAACTGTGCCACACCAACACTGCCAGCCCTGTTTTCTTTCTTGCTCAGCTGGGATCAGTGTCCATTTATTTGTTGTCAAACACGGTTCCATTGGTTCGAGCATTTTTCTTGAAAACAACATGGAGGCAGATTTTGGTTTTGTTTTTGTTTGTTTTTTTCTTACTGCATTTGAGACACTATGTCCTCTCTTAGGGAAATTTAATGAAGTTTTGCTGCTGCAACTGCTTATCACAGTTTCTTATAAACCATGTGTTCACTTGTGTTTTCATTTTTTTCAATTTCAAAAGATACAGATGGATTTAAAAAAAAAGCTAAACAAGGATATAGAGTAAAAAATATGAGCTTGCCTTACGCACATACATCTCTACGAACTTCAAGCAATTTATATTGATTCTCTGCTATAAGAGAAAACAGTTTGGTGATACATCATCTCTTTTCCTATTTGTCTCCTCCATACATGTAATCTTTCACTTGTTACCTTAATCATGTAATTATATTCCTACGGCTCTATTTATCAAAGAATAAAGAATATCATTCAACTATCCATTATGAAATAGGAGAAAACAGATGCTATGATACTTCACGTTGAGCCCCTCTCTCTCTTATTTGTCACCTATATCATCATTTTATAATAATGACTTTTAGAGCATTTCCATTTTGTTCAGTAAATATAATTTATCATGCTTTACACATAGGCTAATTATGAAAAATAAAAACTAATAAAATATTTCTAATATTACAAGTAGGTAAATATTTTTATTCAGTGCAGATACAGATGGTAAAACTAAATCAATTACAAGAAATATAATCCTTTGTCACCACACCAGTCCCAAGCAGTAAGTTCTAATGGGTTTTTTCTTATAAATCATCCATTACTGAGAATTCTATCACATTTTCAGTTTATCTCATATTAATTTGGGATTTCCTTTGCACATTTTTGTTTTTCCAAGAATTTCTAATTGCCTTTCTTTTTTCTTGTTGGCAGAAGAAACATGTCTTTACCGCACCAAGATCATCTAGTTGGTCAGTTTTGGACACATCTACTGCTCAGCTGTGTACACGTATATATACTTATATATGTGTGCGTATATATATTTGTGTGTGTGTCACTATTTTGTGTTTATTCTTGGTTGTTACATTTTCTACTTCCTTGAATTACTTTTGATAGACTTATCTTCCAAAAAAAAAGTTTTTAGGGACTACCTGCACACAGTAGGTAAAATTGCTAATCCTTTCCAGTCTGAAAACTAGGGATGGGTCAGCAGAAGATCTCCTGTTCAGAGTTTCAAGAACAGACACCAATCAGCAAAGGAGGCAGGTGAATACGAAGGGTTTTCAGAGACAAAGCCTTGACTGTGTTTAACTGTGTTCATTAGGGGGACCCTCGGGGTAGAGTCCATAGCCAGCTACTCTGTATGGGTTTCTGGTGGTGACATGTCTAAACTTATTTGTTTGCTTCTAGAGGCTGATTGCTCCTGACTCACCCATGCTTCCTACTGGCGGGATATTGGTGCATTTATAAATGATAGGATCTGTTTTTATCCAAGGGTAGCAGTAAGCTATAAAGGCAGATATCACAGGGGACTGACATGGTTTGCCAAGCTTTCCAATACCTTGACTTTTCCAATACCTGTGACCTGAAGCCCCAGCTTCCTTTTGCCCAGATTCATGCCCATGTTAAGTGCCAACCACAACTAGTTCTTCTGTGTTACAAAAGGTGGCAGTTCCAAATTAAAATCCATCCACTCACCATTTCCCTGCTACCCCTAGGAGGGTTTTCCAAGGTGTTACTGGGAAAACAAGTTTGTTTTTTTGTTTGGTTTGGTTTGGTTTAGTTTGGTTTGCTCTAAGAATGAATTAAGAAAGTATAAGTTAAAAAATTCTCTTGGTCTTAAAATCAGAACTATCCAACAGAAGTATAAACTGATGGAAAATTTTTTCACTGTTACATTGTTTTCTTCTCTCTACTTTCCAACGGAGAAGGTAAAATTCTGATTTTCAATTATGGCCATAATTTTAAATTTCTGTGAACTAACTCTGGTCAATTACTTATAAATTATCACCATAATAAAAGCAATGTTTTTTTCTCAATATTTAATGAGTAGGCCACACAAAATGTAGTAGTAGCACAGATGGGGTCAGAACTCATCTCTGGGTCCTGAGATTGTAGAAGTTTTAATTATTTTATTAGGGGGAGAGGCTCCTCTCTAGTTCTTACATTATTGAAATTGCCAAATACTTATAGTGAAATTTTAAAGCTCAACAAATAGCAGTAGGAATGATTACAGTTTGGTCTATTATTTTTGAGAACAAAAAATAATCTTATGGCTCAGCGCCTGTGGCTCAATAGGCTAAGGTGCCAGCCATGTATACCTAAGGTGGAGGATTCGAATCCCCAGCCCGGGCCCGCCAAACAACAATGATGGCTGCAACCAAAAAATGGCCGGGCGTTGTGGCGGGCGCCTGTGGTCCCAGCTACTTGGGAGGCGGAGGCAGGAGACTGGCTTGAGCCCAGGAGTTGGAAGTTGCTATGAGCTGTGATGCCATGGCACTCTACCCAGGGGGATAGCTTGAGGCTCTGTCTCAAAAAGAAAAAATAATAATAATAATAATTTTATGTCTCTAAGAAAAAGATCTGCATAAAGGAAAGGGCCCCTGTTAACACCGGGCAGTCTATGTTGTGAGAAGGCTAACTTAACATTTCCTAGAGCCTGGAAGAACCCCTGGGAAGAGCGCTGCCAGCCTGGAAACTTCAATACGTGATAGAAAGTGGTATGACCGTAATCTCCGCTCTGATTAAAAAGGTAAGTCAGCCCAGAAGAGCCCCCTCATTCCACACTGCTCTGTGGGTTCTGCCTCTTTCTGCTGAATCGCAGGAGACAGAAAGCAGCAGGATGATCAGGAAAATGGAAAGCAAAGTAGGTGCTACTCTCTCACCTTTATCAGAAAAAAGACTTACAAGAATTTGGCTATCTAAGAAGTGGGGTAAGTGCCTCACTGATTTAGATAATCTTAGAAAAATCCTCAGGAAAAAAATGTGTGGTTCTGAAGCTTGATGGAAATTTAGGGCTAACGTGCCATTTGGGAACTCATTAAAGTGGAGACATTTATTAAATGGGTGATCATTTAGCTATTGTCTACCTTCGAACACACTGTGCCCACAAGTATGACTACATAGAAAAATCTGAATCAACATTCTCTCTGGTTGGTTCCCTTTGTTCGGGTAATTCATGATCTGGTTGAACATGAAATCTTTCCCCAGGGAGTAGGCGGCAGCTTACCTCAATGTCAGACATTATACACTTGAGGTAATGCCCCCGTCTGAAGCAAACTCAAACCATGATGTAAAGGCAAAGGTCAAGTATGACATCTGGATAAGCCTATCAAACACTGCTAACGCCACACACGTTAGGCAGCATCTCAAGTTACTCCAGACGCACTCTCACAGAAGGAAGGGATCTTTCTCCACCTGTCCTCAATCATTACTTACCTTTCCTTTGTCCCATTCCCTCAGTGGTCACTTGACTGACCAACTAATCTGACAAACTCTATCTGTACGACAGAATTAATAGATGTTAGGGGCTAGAACTGGACATATCACTGGCTCCACTTAATAGTCATTCAACCTTCAGTGTCTTCACATGTACAGAGGGGTTAATATTTCCCAGGTGGGTGGTGGGGATTAAACAAAATAACACACATGAAGCCCCTAGTACAGCACCTGGCAGACAGTGATAAAGGATTCAGTAAATAGTAACCACTCCTGTGGGTTCCATCACTCTTTGCAGAAACACTATAGTTTAATCATGGGCTTCTATGACTAACCAACCAAAACAGCCAGGAGGACATTTCAGACACCAGAGTATGCTAGAGTGCAATATTATCCGGTGCTGTCACAGTCCTTGGGTACATTATGTTATGTCATGTGAAAAGGTGCCTGCTCGAATTACTGCCAGAGCCTGAAGTTTGTGAGGAAAGCATCTATTGTAAAAAGAAATGGACATTTACTATTTCTCTGAGCCTTAGTCCAGGTGCATTTTTCAGCATCTGGATCGTCTAACAGAATCAGAAGGCCACAAGGCTAGGCAAATTCAGGTGTTATTATGTGGAGTCAATTTTTAATATTCATCAATATTAGAAGGCCTGAGGTTTTTTTGGTACAGCTGAAAATGAATATGACTTCAACAGAGGGGATAAATTTCTTGCTGCATTGCAATTCAAAGAGCCATCCATATCCTATGTGACATTTGCCCTAGAATCCCTCTGTTATCAGCCAGGAAATTCTTGCAATGATAATAACACCTGGAAAGTACAACCACTGAGAGTTGTCTCTAATGCTGGCATAACTCCTCTCAGGGAGGGAGGGAACAAAGGAGGAAGAGTAAGCAGAAGAGGAAGAGGAGGAGAAGGAGGAAGAGGGGAGGAGGGACCATCACCCCCACGCACACGCACTCGCACTCTGAAACCTTTGAATCTCTTCTTAGTGCACTGATCAAAATAAGTTACTCAAAAGAACAAAAACAAACCAAAAAAGGCCTGAGTTGCAGCTGAGACTCTGTAATAACATTGAACTGATGTTATTACAAGCTAACTGGGGAAGGGTGGGGAACCCACAACCTTCTGACTTCAAGATCATCATTTTTTAAGCATCAAACCTTCATCTTTCTTTGCTGCACCCTCTCTAATGAAAGAATTTATTATATGCAATTGGATTCAGTCAAAAAGGCTACACTTCAGGACCAAGAAGGGCCATTCGTTTCCTTAAGGCCATAGGTTCTCCATCCCTGAATGGGAGTTCAAAAAGCAATGAAAATAAAATGAGAGGTGTCTGTGATATGCCTAAAAGTCGAGAATAGAAGTCTTGACATTAAAGCCATAATCAGGTTAAAAAAAAAAATCAAGTAGTAAATCTCTCCCTAAACACTAGTCTAGCAATGGAGAGTGGACAGTGGGTGGGGGTTATTCCTAGGGAAAAAATGGCTGACTTTAATGCTCTGCCCTCCATAACCAAGAATGGACAATGTCAGTGAGAATCTGGCACACAAAAGAGAGGCCCTATGACCATCACACTTTTTGGAATACCCACTACACACACTCACAAAGCAGACACACCACACATTGTAGGAGATATACCCTAGCACGCTGGCCACCAGAGATTAAGACAGCAGCATTTCCTTTAGTCCGTCAGAGCAGCAAGGTCTCTGAGAACACATCTAGGAGCTGCTGAGCTCTCCGGTATGAGCCGCCGCTGCCAGCTTGCTTCTGTCTTGGTTTCTACTCATGTGGTTTCTCACAATTCCAGCTGATATGAACAATTCCCCTCTATTAAAATATAATAGAAACTAGGGGTAGATAATAGCCCTCAAGCAAGAGAATGCAAAGTCCACAAAAAGCAACCAGAGATGCACAGTACAATGGACATCTGTGAAACTGTTGAGATCTGTAGTGCTCTGGCAATGTTCCAAACTCTGGGGAGACTGTGTGAATAAGATAAACTCCTTGCCTTGTGGATCAATGAACACCCACAAAAAACAACATCAGGTTGTGATAAACAGCATGAAGAAAAGTAAAGCCAGGTAAGGGATGAGGAGGGATTGGGGAGGCAACATATTCACAAACTAGGAATGCAAGTCCATTTAAAGACTAATATTTAGCCATGAGATTATAGAATACTTCCTCTACCTCATACCTTAGCCCATACCGTATCAGCATAATAACCATAAATTACAGTAAATTAAAACTGAAAGAGCTTCAAGTATGATTCTCCACAAGAAGTTCTTAGAGAATCGCAAAGACAATAGGGGAGACCAAAACAAGGACACTAGAGGATTGAAGCCTCAGGAACCTACAGCTACAGCAAATGTTAAACACAGGCCAACTACAGTCTATGATTAATCTACTCTAGATTAACATAAAACCTCATGTTAAAGGCCTAGTACCCAATCCATTATTTTCAGCTTTCAATAAAAATAACATGGCACTTTTTTTAGGCAAGGAAAAGAAAAACAATTTGAAGAGACAAAGCCATTGTAAGAATTAGACTGGGATTATCAGATTGGGAATTTTAAATAACTATGATTAGTATGTGTACTAGGGTTCTCCAGAGAAATAGAATCAGTAGGACATATAGATGATAGATAGACAGACAGACAGATAGATAGATAGATAGATAGATAGACAGATAGATAGATAGATAGATAGACAGATAGATAGATAGATAGATAGGAGAGGATTTATTAGGGGGATCAGCTGTGATCATGGAAGCTGAGAAGTCTCATGATGTGCCATCTACAAGTTGGAGAACAAGGGAAGCCAGTAGCATGGCTCAATCCAAGCCCAGGGGAGTCAATAGTGTAACTTTCAGTCTGAGGCCAAATGTCTGAGAAACTGGGGGGCCACCAGTTCAAGTCCCAGAGACTAAAACTGGAGAACTTTGAGTTCTGATTCCCAAGGGCAGGAGAAGATGGGTGTCCTAGCTTCAGAATACAAAGTAGAGAGAGAGAGGGAGAGATATAGGAAGGGTGACAGGGTTCTTCCCTTGCCTTTTTTCTTTGTTATCCATGCCTCAACTGATTGAAAGGTGCCCACCCACATCAAGTGAGGGCAGATCTTCCTTATTCAGTTCACTGATTCAAATCCCACTCTTTTCTAGGAACATCCTCATGGATATACCCAAAAATAATGCTTCACCAGCTGCCTGGATATTCTTTAATCCAGTCAAGTTGACACCTAAAATTGATAGGGGAAAAAGTAGATAATATGCAATAACAGATAGTTAATGTCAACAGAGAAATGGAAACTCTAAGAGAGAATCTAAAGGAAATGTTAGAAATCACAATTTTTTTTTTTGGCTGGGGTTGGGTTTGAACCCGCCACCTTCAGTATATGAGTCCAGCACCCTATTCCTTTGAGCCATAGGTGCCGCCTGAAATGTTAGAAATCAGTGTGAACCAAAAATGAAGAATATCTTCCATGGGTTTATGAAGAGACTAGCCATGGCTGAGTAAAAGAATCAGTGAGCTTGAGAACCAGTCAACAGATACTTCCTAAATGGAAGTGCAGATAGGGAGAGGAAAGTAGGGGAGAGAGAGGAAGGATGAGAAGAATAAAAAGAAGAGATGGAAGAGGAGGCAGAGAAGGAAGAGGAGGAGGAGAGGGAGGAGAACAGGAAACCATCAAAGAACTGTGGAATAATGTCAAAGGTGCAACATACATGTAATTTAACCAGAAGGGGAAGAGAAAAAAATGAAGCAAAAGAAATATTTGAAGTGATTATGACCAAGAATTTTCCTAAGGAAATGACAGATACCAAAATGACAATCTAGGAATATATTAGAGAACACCACCAAGCAGGATAAATGCAAAAAAAGCCACATTTAACACTATCATATTCAGACTACTGGAAATCAAAGTCAAAGATAAAATCTTGAAAGCCACCATAGGAGGGAAACATCTTACCCATACAGGATAAAAGAGCAGATTTCTTGTCATAAACCATGCAAAAAGAGAATGAAATAAAATATTTAAAGTTTTGTGGGAGAAACTCAACAAATTATATTCTATAGTCAGCAAAATTATTCTTTAAAAGTGAATAAAAAATAGAATTACTTCAAACAAAAACTGAAGAAACTCATTGCTGGCAGACCCCACAAATAAAATACGTTCTTTAAGAAGAAAAAACTGCCATAGTCAGAAACTTGTGTATACATTAAAAGTTTAAGAAAGATAGCATTGTATCAGCAACCAAATCAATACAGCTTTAACAAGAGCTGTGCAATTTTTTTTGAATACAGAATCATTTACTACTTGTTTGTTACAGAATACGCAAGACAAAATACAAATATAAAACAATTTTAAAAATTGGGACAAATATATCAATTTTATGAGGAAACAAAAGCATTATCTACAAATCAATTATGAGATAAGTGTCCTCATTACTACCACTCGTAGTAAAGTTGAAGATCGTAACTAATACAATTATGATAACTTAAAAATCCCAATAGTTTGTAAAAAAAAATACAAATTTCATTACTTCCGAGTTACCAAGTTACTTGCAAGTTACCAAAAACAATAGAAAAATTCAGCAATGTAGCTAACTTCAAAATAACTATACAAGGCATATGAAGAACTAGGGAAACATGGCTCAAACTAAGGAATAAAACAAGTGTCTAAAAACTGACAAGAAAAACAGATATTTATAAATTACCTTACAAAGAATTCAGAATAACCATCCCAAAGAAGTTCAATGACCTAAAAGAGACAGACAACTAAATCAGACAAACAAGGAATAACCAAAATGAAAATATCAACAGAAATAGAAACTATAAAAAAAAAGAACCAAACTGAACTTCCGGAGCTGAAGAATATAACTGCATTGAAAAATTTGAAGAGTTACACAGCAAGAGTAATAAATAATCAGTAAACTTGAAGGCTTGAAGACAAGTCATTTGAGAAATATTATAGGAGAAAAAATAAATGAGAATGAAAATATCATCAGGCAGATCAATATACATATTATGAAAGTCCCAGAAAGAGAAAGGAGTAGATAGCTTTCTTAAAAAAATAATTGCTAAAAAATTCCCAAGTCTGGGAAAGAAATGGACATCTAGATTGAAGAAGCTCAATGATTCCAACTAAGTTAGGTAAATCCAAAGGGCCCATACCAAGCATATTATAATCAATTCGTTAAAATACAAGATAAAGAATCTTGAAAACAGCAAGAGAAAATAACTCCTCATGTACAAGGAAGCTCCCATAAAATTATTATCAGATTTCTCAGCAGAAACCTTATAAGACAGAAGGATATGGAGTAATATATTCCATGTGCTAAATGAAAATAACTGCCAAATCTACTAACACTGTATTTGATAAAACTATCCTTCAAAAATGGAGACACACATCAAGTATCATATTGAATGGAGAAAAACTGAAAGGCTGTCCTCTAAGATGTGGAACAAGACAAGATGAGGATTCCTATTGTTATTCAACATAGTACTAGAAGTCCTAGCTAGAGAAATCAGACAAGAGAAATAAACAAAGGACATCCAAATTAGAAAGGAAGAAGTCAAATTATCTTTGTTTGAAGATGGTATAATCTTGTATCTAAAGAAACCTAAACATTCCATACCAGAAAACAAAAACAACTTTTAGAACTGATAAACAAACTCAAGAAATTTTCAGGATACAAAATCAACGTACAAAAATCAGTAGCATTTCTATACACCAACACAAACAATCTGAAAAAGAAACCAAGAAAATAATCCCATTTGCAATAGCTACAAATAAAATAAA
The DNA here is from genome assembly GCA_963574575.1 of Galagoides demidoff. Classification (NCBI taxonomy): domain Eukaryota; kingdom Metazoa; phylum Chordata; class Mammalia; order Primates; family Galagidae; genus Galagoides; species Galagoides demidoff. The sequence continues at coordinate 8,439 of CAUYQV010139499.1, read as the reverse complement.
ATACCTAGGAACAAGCTTAACCAAAGAAGTGAAAGATCTCTACGATGAAAACTATAAACACTGATGAAAAAAACTGAAGTGGACAAAAAAATATGGAAAGATCTTTCACGCTCATAAATTGGAAGAATCAATATTATTAACATGCCCATACTACTCAAAGCAATCTATAGATTCAATGTAATCCTCATCAAAATACCAATGGAATTCTCCACAGAAATAGAATAAATAATCACAAAATTGATATAGAACCACAAAAAACCCAGAATAGTCAACACCATCATGAACAAAAAGAACAAAACTGGAGGAATCACATTACCTGACTTCAAATTATACTACAGAACTGCAGTACCCAAGACAGCATGATATGGGCATTAAAACAGACACAGGGAGTCATGGAACAGCATAGAAAACCCAAAAATAAATCCATGCATCTATAGTGAACTTATCTTCAACAAAGGAACATACATTGGGAAAAGCATGGTGCTGGGAAAACTGGATATCCATATTCAGAAGAATAACACTAGACCTTTATCTCTCAACATACGCAAAAATCAAATCAAAATGGATTAAAGTGTAAGTCTAATACCTTAAGCTATGAAACTACTAAAGGAAAACATTGGAAATGCTTCAGGACTTCAGTCTAGGAAGGACTTCTTGAGTAATACCCCCAAAGCACAGGGAACCAAAGTAAAACTGGACAAACAGGACCACATCAAGTTAAAAAGTTTCTGCACAGCAAAAAAGTTTCTGAACAGCAAAAGAAAAAAGATCAAGAAAGTGAAGAGATAGCCCACAAAATGGGAGAAAAGATTTCCAAACTATCTAACAAAAGATTAATAACTGGAATATGAAAGGAGTGTCAATAAATCAATAGGAAAAAATCAAATAATCTGACTTTTTAAATGGGCAAAAGGCATACTAATGGCCAACAAGTATATGAAAAAAAAATACTCCACATCATTAGTTTTCAGAGAAATACAAATCTAAACTACAATGAGATATTATCTCACCTCAGTTAAAATGGCTTTTGCCAAAAAGACAGGCAATAATTAATCCTGGTGAGGATGTGAAAAAAGTGGAACCCTCATACATAGTTGGTAGAAATGTAAATTAATGCAACCACTATCAAGAAAAGTATGGAGAATCCTCAACAACCATATAACCTAGTAACCCCATTGTGAGGTATACATACAAAAGAAAAGAATTTAGTATATCAAAAAGCTCTCTGCACACCCATAGCCAAGATTTGGAGTCAACTTAAGTGTCCTGAATAGATGAATGGATAAGGAAATTGTGGTACATATTACAGTGGAGTATTATATAGCCATGAAAAAGAACAAAATCCTCTAATTTCCAACAACATGGATGAAACTGGAGAACATGATGTTAAGTGAAATAAGCTAAGCACAAAAAGATAAATCTTGCATGTTCTCACTCATATGTGGAAGCTAAATGTTAAAACAATTGATCTGAGCCAGGTGAGGTGGCTCATGCCTATAATCCTAGCACTCTAGGAAATCAAGGTGGGAGGACTGCTTGAGCTCAGGAGTTCCAGACAAGGCTGAGCAAGAGTGAGACCCCATTTCTATTAAAAATAGAAAATTAAACAGGCATTTTGGCAGGTGCCTGTACTACCAGCTACTCAGAAGGCTGAGGCAGGAGGATCACATAAGCCCAGGAGTTTGAGGTTGTTATGAGCCAGGCTGAACCCAGTGTACTGTATCTTGCCTGGAGCAAAACAGTGAGACTCTGTCTCCAAAAAGACCCCAAAAAACAAAATAAACAAACAAAAGAAACAATTGATCAGAGAGTAGAATGATAGTTATCAGAGGCTGGGAAAGGTAGCAGGAAAGGGGATTAATGAGTAGAAAATATATCTAGACCATTAAAAAGAATGAACAATATTTGATAGCACCACAAACTGACTATAGTCAACAATAAGTTAGTGTATACTTTAAAATAACTTTTAAAAGAGTAGAACTGGAATGATCCTAACACAAAGAAATCATAAATTCTTGAGGTAATGGATACCCCAACTACCCTGATTTGATCATTGTATGCCTGTATCAAAACATCACATGTGCCCTATAAATATTAATATATATAATACTTTTATGTACCCATAAGAATTAAAAGTAAAAATTTTATTAAATGAAGCATAAATAAAATCTTTCCCAGGCAAGCAAAAGTTGAGAAGTTTATCACTACCAGATTAGCCACATAAGAAATGCCAATGGGAGTTTTTTTAATGAAAGCATGGTAAACATCAACATGAAAGTTTATAAAAATATGAAGCTCTCTGATAAAGGTAAATGTATAGACAAATACAGAATCCTGTAACACTGAACTAATGGTGCACATATCACTTCTAATTATGGTATAGAATGTAATAAAAGCTTAAAAATAACTTCACATAATTATATAAGTGTATACACAATATAAAAGCATGTGACTTGTAAGATTGATAATATAATGTGGGAAGAGAGAGGTAAAGGAATATAGTTTTTACACATGGTTAAGTTGTTACTGATTTAAAATAGATCACTTTAAAAAGTATTATGTAATCTCTGTGGCAGCCACAAAGAGAAAAGCTACAGAAGATAGACAAAAGAAAGAGGGAAAGGAATCAAAGTATGTCACTATAAAAAATGAAAGAAGAAATAAAAGAAGAAAGAAAAAGGAATAACGTAAGTATGACACATACAGAATATAATACAATACCAAAATGGCAACAATAAGTCCTTTCCAACCAATAATTAATTAAATGTAAATGGATTAAAATCCCCAATTAGGACAGAGAGTAGCTGAAGAGTTTTATAAAATAAAATAAAGACCCACTATGTACTGTAGATAAGAATTTCCCTTTAGATATAAGAAAGTCCCATAGGCTGAATGTTAAAGGATAGAAAAGGATGTTCCATCCTAATGGCAACCAAAAGAGAGCAAGGGTTGCTATATTAATAGCAGACAAAATAGATTTTAATTCAAAGCTTGTCAAAAGCCACAAAGAATAAGAAAAGGATCAGCTTACCAGAAAGATGTAATAATTACAAATATATACGTATCAGAGAATCGAAATTATGAACTAAATAATTGACAGAATGAGAGGGAAAAATATATAGTAAAACAGTAATGGATTTCAATATCCCACTCTCAATAATAGATAGAATAAACAGATATAAGATCAATAAAGAAACAGAGAACTTGAACAATACTATACACCAGTAGTTCTCAACCTGTGGGTCGTGACCCCTTTGTAACAATGAAAATATATCCTGCATATCAGATAAATCATGATTCATAACAGTAGCAAAATTACAGTTATGAGGTAGCAATGAAAAGTGTTATGGTTGGGGGTTACCACGGCTTGAGGAACTGTATTAAAGGGTCACAGCATTAGGAGGCATTAGGAAAGTTGAGAACCACTGCTATAGACCAATTAGACCTGACAGACATATACAAAACATTCTCCCCAACAATGGTATATTCTCCTCAAGTGCACACAAAACATTCCCCAGGATAAGCTACATATTATGCCATATAATATACTAAATATCTTTTCTGATCACAATGGAAAGAACCTAGATATCAATAGCAAAAGAAAAGAGAAAAATTCAAAACTACGTGTAAATTTAAATAATATGCTCTTGAGCAATCACCATGTCAAAGAAAAAGTCACAAAGGAAATTATATCTTGAAAAAAAATGGAAAGGAAAACACATCAAAACTTACATTAGGAGAAAAGTTTATAGCAAGAAACACCTTATTAAACATAAAGAAAAATCTCAAATCAACAACCTACCTTTATACCTCAGGAACTAGAAAAAAGAACAACTAAACCCAAAGTCAGCAAAAAGAAGGAAATAATAAAGATTAGAGTAAGAAATAAATAAAATGGAGAATAGAAAAGGGGGAGGGGAATGAACAAAACTTAGAGTTGTGCTTTTTTAAAAAAATTGACAAAACTGACAAATGATTAGCCAGACTAAGAAAAAAAAAAGAGAGAGAAAATTCAAATAACAAAAATCAGAAATGAAAAAGGAGGTATACTAACTGATGCTCATGAAAGAAAAAGGATTATATTAATATGAACAATTACACATCAACCAATCAGATAACCCAGAAGGAATGGATAAATACCTCAAAACATAAAATCTACTAAGAATGAATAATAAAATTAAAAAATCTTAACATAATCAAAACAGTAATTCACCCCTCCTTATCCACAGGGAATACTTAAATTTAATACTTAATTTAAAATGTATTCATTATTCATTTTGGAATTTTCCATTTAATATTTTAGAATCATGGTTGATTGCAGGTAACTGAAACTGTGTAAACCAAAACCTTGAATAAGGGGGGAGTATGGTAACTAGTAAGGATATTAAGTCAGTAAACGAAAATCTCCTAACATAGAAAACCCAGGGTTAGATGATTTCATTGGAGAATTCTACCAAACATTTAAAAAAGAATTCATACCAATCCTTTTCAAACTCTTCCAAAAAACTGAAGAGAAAAACTTCTAAACTCATTTTATGAGGTCAGCAGTCCCCTAACACCAAAACCAGACAATTATACTAAAAGAAAACTACAAAGCAATATCCCTGATGAATACTGATGTAAACATTCTTAAGAAAATACAGCAGAACCAATGTAAGTTGACCACCTAAGGGACTTTAACACACTGATCAACATACAGATGTGGTCAACATAAAGAACTAGGCCTACTATACTGATATGTACATGTGGTGCACATCCAGTCTGTGAAAATTAGATCAACTTGAGGTGGTCAATGTATGGAAGTGGCCAACTATGGAGGTCCTCATCTAATAGCAAACAAAATTCAACAGCACATTAAAACCTTATACACTATGCCCAAGTGGGATATATTTCTGCACTGCCAGCATGGCTCAACATAAAAAAATCCATGTAATATATCACATTGACAGAGCAAAGGATAAAAGCCATATGATTATTTGAATTGATGCAAAGAAACATTTGAAAAAGTTCAACACCCTTTGGTGATAAAAAACCCTCAACAGATTTCATGAATAAAAAAAGAAATTACTTCAACATAATAAAGACCATATATGAAAAGCCCATAACCAACACTATACTCTATGATGAAAAACTAAAAGCCCTTCCTCTAAGTTCAGGGTCAAGACAAAGATGCCCACTTTCACCGCATCTAGTCAACCTAGTGGTAGAAGTTCTATTGTTAGCAAAGAGACACAAAAAAAGATATAAATGGCATCCACATTAGAGTAAAAGCAGTAACTTTCTCTCTTCACAGATGACATGATCTTGTATATAGAAAACCCTAAAGATTTCATACACACACACACACACACACAAAACCTGTTAGAATTAACAAGATCAGCAAAGTTGCAGGGTAGAAAAACAACATGCAAAAATCATTTGTGTTTCTATAGACTAACAGTGGACAATCACAAAAGGAAATTAAGAAAACAATTCCAATTATAATAGCATTGAAAACAAAAACTTTGGACAGTGTTCATAAACTTGAAGGCTTAATACTGTCACAATATCCATACTATCCAAAATGATCTAAGGAGGCAATGAAATCCCCATCAAAGTCTCTGTAGAATTTTTGGGGTGTTTTTACAGAAATAGAAAAGATAATCCAAAAATTCATATAGGACATCAAAGGACTGACAACAGCAAAAACAATCTTGATAAGGAAAAACAGAGTTGGAGGCCTCAGATTTCCTGTTTTCAAAATATATGACAAAGCTATGGTAATCAAAACAGTATGGTAGTAGCCTAAAGACAGATGTATAGATCAACAGAACAGAATAGAGAGCCCAGAAATACACTCTTAGGCATACAGTGAAATGATCTTTTTGACAAGGGCATCAAACATTCCCAAAGAGGAAAGGATAGTCTCTTAAACAAATGGCACCAGGAAAAATATATGCATGCAAAAGTTGGGCTCTTACTTTATACCATATACAATAAACTAACTCAAGATAGATTAAAGACCTCAACATAGATCTGAAGCTATAAAATTTCTAAACAAAGAAAATAGGGGGAAAGTTTCAAGATTTTTAATTTGGTAATGATTTCTTGGCTACAAGGAACAAAAGCATACACAATAAAACCCTAAAATAGACAAATGAGACTACATCAAACTTAAAGACGTCCTTAGAACTAAGAAAATAATTGGTAGATGAAATGCAACCTATCAAATGGATAAAAATACTTGCAAACCAAAAGAGAGGATGATATCTAGACTACGCGAACAAGTAAAACTCAACAATAACAAAAATAATCCAGTTTAAAAATGGGCCAAGGACTTGAATAGACATTTAAAAAAAGAAGTTATCCTATAAAAGGGTAGAAAGCATTATGAAAAGATGCTCAGCATTACTAATTGTCAAGAAAATGAACCTCAAAACCACAATGAGGTATCACCTCACACCTGTTAGGATGGCCACTATAGAAAACACGGAGAATGACAAGTGTTGATGAAGATGAGAAAAAAAAAATGGAACTCTTGTGCAATGTTAGTAAAAATGTAAAATTGTGTAGCTGCTGTGGAAAACAGTATGGAGATTCCATGAAAAATTAAAAATAAATTTGCAATATGATTCAGCCATCCCACTCTTGGCTATACAGACGGTTCTCGACTTAAAATGGTTCAACTTAACAAATTTTCAACTTCACAATGGTGCAAAAGCAATACACATTCAGTAGAAACCGAACTTTGAATCTTGATCTTTTCCCAGGCTGGCAACGTGAGGTATGATCCTCTCTCATGATGCTGGGCAGAGGCAGTGAGCTGTAGGTCCCAGTCAGCCACACATCATAAGGGTTAACAACGAATATGCATTCTGATTCTAACTTTTGGTGTAATATTTAATAAATTACAAGAGATATTTAACACTTCATTCTAAAATAAGCTTTGTGTTAGATGATTTTGCCCAAGTATAGACTTAATGTTAGTGTTCAGAGCATATTTAAGGTAGGTTAGACTAAAGCTTAGTTACTAAGTTTTTATGTTCAATAGGTTAGCTGTATTCAATGCATTTTCAACAAACAACATTTTCAACTTTTGATGGTTTATCCGGATGCGACCCCATCATAAGTAGATGAGCATCTGTATAGCCAAAAAAAATTGAAAAAAAGACATTTGCACACCATGTTCATTACAGCACTATTCATAATAGCCAAGCAGTAGAAACAACCTCAATGTCAATCAGTGGTCGAAAGGGTAAAGATACATGGGGTATATACGTCTGATGGAGCCTGATTCGAGCCTCGAAAAGTGAAGGAAATCTTGTCATGTGCTATAATATGGATGAACCTCGGAGACAGTGAGCTAAGTGAAATAAGCCAGTCACAAAAAGACAAAAACTGCATAATTCCAGTTATATGAGGTATCTTAAACAGTCACTTTTAAAAATAGAAAGTAGAATGGTGGGTGCCAGAAGCTGGGGGAGGGTGGTAGGCAAGTTGCTGCTCAATAATTATAGAGCTTTAGATTTGAGAAACGAAAAATTTCTAGAAATCTGTTGCACGACAATATACACATAATTAACACCATGGTCCTGTACAATTAAAAGTGGTTATGATAGTAAGTTTTGTGTTTTTTTTACCACAATAATAAAACCCCAAATACATGAAAAATAACCAGTCTTATTTCTAATCAAAGTTATACCATTTATAACACTGAAAACAGTGAGATGCTTTTTACTTTGGCTTTCCGTTTAGCAAAGAAAAATAACCAGTAGTGGCAATGGGAGGCGAGTTATTGGTGATTGACAGGCATGTTGCTATAATTCTTTGGAAAAGCAATTAGGTAACACACAGAAAACGTTTTAATAATGGTCTTATCAATTTATTCTCTTCCCCTTTCTCAATTTCTTCCTTCATGAAAGCTTATTTAATATCTATTATGTAACAGAGGACACACAAAAAGAGGCATAATCTCTATATGAAACGTGCAGTGTGGAGGCAGAAGGAGAAGGATCGCAGGGAACTGAATACAGGATTAGCCCAAGCAACCAGAAAGGAGGCGTGTGGAAGGATGGTGACCACACCAAAATGCCCATTTCAGCATTGCTAGTGAGGTATTGGCATGGGAAATGTTAAAATGAGTGGAATGTTTATAGCAGCACAATGCACAACTGCAAAGACATGGAAACAACCTAAGTACCCACCAATACGTGAATGGATGGATACAATGTGATATATACATACAACGGAGTATTACTCAGCTACTAAGAAATGGTCATGTAGTATCTTTTGTGACAATCTGGATGGAACCGGAAACCATTTTTCTTTCTTTTTTTTTTTTTTTGAGACGGAGCCTCAAGCTATCCCCCTGGGTAGAGTGCCATGGCATCACAGCTCATAGCAACCTCCAACTCCTGGGCTCAAGCGAGTCTCCTGCCTCCGCCTCCCAAGTAGCTGGGA
>CAUYQV010139495.1:0-11911 GCA_963574575.1 Galagoides demidoff | reverse complement strand
AAGTTTGAGACCAGTTTGAGCAAAAGCAAGAGACCCTGTCTCTACTAAAAAATGAAAAATTAGCTGGGTAGGCTAGCTGGTAGGCTAGCTGGTTGTGGTAGGCACCTGTAGTCCCAGCTACTTGGGAGGCTGAACCAAGAGGATCTTTTGAGTCCAAGAATTTGAAGTTGCTGTGAGCTAAGATGATGGCATGGCACTCTACCCAGAGCAACCGAGTGAGACTCTGTCTCAAAAAAAAAAAGAAAAAAGAAAGTCTCTCCTATCCATAGTAGGCTCTCCTATTCATTTTGTCTTCCCCTCTCTGGTCCTGGTGTCTGTATGATTTCTGTAAAGAAGGTACAGGATGGTTGTCATCACAGCCCCGATATGATGACTCACTAGGTGACTGTGTTAACTATACTTTTTATTTCTTTTATTTTTTATTTTTTGAGACAAAGTCTCAAGCTGTCACCCTGGGTAGAGTGCTGTGGCATCATAGCTCGCTCACAGCAACCACCAACTCTTGGGCTCAAGTGATTCTCTTCCCTCTGTTTTTCTATTTTTAGTAGAGATGGGGTCTTGATTTTTGCTCAAGCTGGTCTTGAACTCATGAGCTTAAGCAATCAACCTGCCTCAGTTTCCCAGAGTGCTAGGATTGCAGGCATGAGCCACTGAATAGCACTTTTTAAATCCAAAGGAACAGACATTCCAGCTCCCTTAAGTGAAAGCAGGTGTGGCGGGTTGAATTTCTCTGGAAGCAAACTGAGACAGATTTTGTGTGAAGGATGTTTGTTAAGGAGTTCCCTTGGATTAGTCCTATTGAAGGAGAGGAAGGAAGAGGGCTTGGGCAGAGGAGAAGTCAAGCTGGGAGGAAAGACAGCTCCGTCACCCCCGACACCCTAGGGGGCCTCTGAAGTTAGAGTTGGGGTCAAGACAGGCTGAAATGGGCTGAGACTGGAAGGGCAGGTGGCTCTCAAAGCTGTAGGTGACCACATTCCTAGCCAGGTGGGACAGTCCTCCTTGGAAGGAGGATCTGAGCAGTGCCTCACAGTGTTTTAGGGTAAAAATGCCTTAGTACTGCAACTGGGCTGCTGCCAGAAGCCCCCAATAGCTCTGAGTTTCTTTCTCCCCCCCCTTGTTTTCCCTATACACTGTCTCTACTTTCTCCTGGCACCTCCCTGATTGCCCTTACCATGTTCTTCTCACCAAATTCTGGAGGAGACATTGACAGTGACCTAAGTCTGTGAATCTCACACTGTGTTCCATGGAACCCTAATTCTGGAGCTGTTACTATGTAAGAGCTCATTATACTCTCTTTCTCTGTTTTTTTTTTTTTTTTTTTTTTGAGACAGCTTGTCACTTTGTTACCCAGGCTGAAGTGCAGTGGCAAGATTGTAACTCACAGCAGCCTTGAACTCTTGGGCTCCTGCCTTGCCCTCCTGAGTAGCTAGGACTACAGATGCATACCACCATGACTGGCTAATTTAAAATTTTTTTTAGAGATGGGGGTCTCACTAGGTTGTCCAGGCTGGTCCTAAAATCCTGGCCTCAAGTAATTCTCCCACTTCAGCCTCCTGAAGTGCTGGGATTACAGGTGTGAGCCATCACATCTGGCTTTCTCTCTTCTTTTGTGTGTATTTGAAAAATAGAATATTTGGGCAGCACCCGTAGCTCAGCAGGAAGGGCGCCAGCTACATACACCAAGGTTGGCGGTTCGGACCCAGTCTGGGCCAGCTAAAACAACAATGACAACTGCAACAAAAAAAGATAGCTGGGTGTTGTGGTGGGTACTTGTAGTCCCAGCTACTTGGGAGGCTGAGGCAAGAGAATCACTTAAGCCCAAGAGTTTGAGGTTGCTGTGAGCTGTGATGCCACAGCACTCTACCAAGGGCAATGTAGTGAGATCCTGTCTCAAAAAGAAAAAAAAAGAGGCAGTTCAGGGAGGTGGGTGAAAGTTTGGACTGTAAAGTTAGAGTGTGTGAGTTTCTTGGGTAAGTGATTTAACCTCCCTATGCCAACCTCTACTCTCGGAAAAAGGGCTATACACAGGGTGACTCCTTTTGTACAGGGGCACTGAGAGACTGGCATGTTCATGGCAGTTATTTCGTGAAAAATATGAAGTGGGAAGCCCATGGTGACTCCTGATAAAACTGTATATACATGTATATGTACACAATGACCAATTAGGAAAACAAAATAATTTTATTGATGCTTCATTTCTGGGAGTTTGTAAACCAGTGGTTCCTGACCTTTTTTGGTACCAGGGACCAATTTCATAGGAGACAGTTTTTCCACAGACGTGAGTAGGGGGTGGGGTTGAGATGATTCAAGTACATGACATTTATCTCAGATTATCAGGCATTAGATTCTCAGAAGAGAACCTAGAATTTAGATCCCTCAAAGTCAAGTTTACAGTAGGGTTTGAACTGCTATGAGGATCTGATGCCACCCTGATCTGGCAGGAAGCAGAGCTAGGTGGTGATGTAAGCGATGGGGGAACAGCTGTAAATAGAGATGAAGCTTCACTGGCTCCATCACAGCCACTCACTTTCTGCTGCACTGTGACCTGTTTCCTTTGTAGAGATAGACCTTGGAGTAAGCATGTCCATGCACATTTGGGGATATGCTGCCTCTTGGGCTGGAATTCTGGGCCCACAGGTGCCACAGGAAGATGGAAAGCAGATGCTTGACCCCCTTTTGACCAGGATGGTTTCTGGCCTGCAGGAGCAGGGGATCTAGGCAGAAATTGTCCCTTAGCTAAGGCTACTAACATTATTAGTCTATGGGGCCAAGCCCCATATTGCTCACCATTCATATGGCAAAAGGAATTTGCTACCCAAGAAGCAATGGGTAGCAAGGTAGGAAAGAAGAATGTCCAGTCATGAAAGTGTCAGTTGCCAGAAGCCAGGGCAGCATTCCAAAGGTTAGTGGGGTCTCAGGGGCCAAATAGGGGTCCTGGCAGCCAGCCTGCCAGAAAGACCATGGCTGGGGCTGGTGGCAGGATGTTGTATCTGTTGGAAAGAACCAGCTGGGCCAGCAGCTGTAGCCCTTGGGTCCACTGCTAATAATGAACAGGTCAGAATAACAAGAATGATAATCCTGCAGTTTCCTGCAGCACTGATTTTCTTCACTGCACTATTCCCTGCAGCAGTATTTGTGATCATGAAAAATGGCAAATAAACCACATTCTAGGAAGCTCTGTAGTCATTAGGAAGAATGAGTAGATTGCTCTGTTTTGAAGTATAAGGCCTACTCCCAACTGGACTGGCCACATAACACATGCCCAAGAATTAGCCAGTTAAAAAACTCATTACAATTAAAAAAATAATCTTAGATCTGCTTGCTCTGGGCGTGGTGGCTCATGCCTGTAATCCCAGCACTGTGTTAGTTGAGAAGGAAGAATTGCTTGAGCTTAGGAGAGTTCAAGATTCACCTGAGTGAGAGTGAGACCTTGACTCATGAAAAAAATGGAAAAAACCCAGCCAGGCGCCACAGCGAGTGCTTGTAATCCCAGTGCTTTCTGGAGGGGGTGTGGATGCCCACAGCCTGAGTCTGAGGTTGCAGTAAGCTACTCTGCCACTGCACCTCTGCTCAGGGCATAGGGTGGGACTCTGTCTCACCAACAACAAGAACAAAAAAGCAAAGAAATAAAAAATAAGCAAGGAAATTAAAAAAACAAACAAACCAAAAGATGTGCTTATGATTTAAAAAGATTGGAAATACAGAAGCATGGAAATTAAAAGCTGAAAGGCCCTGCCCCACCCCACATCTCTCCCACTCCCTCCACAGAAAAGTCATTGGTTTGCTGTTTGTTCTTTTATTCCAGAACCGAAAGATCTGCTTCGTTCATAACTTCCCATTATAAGGATTGTTATGAGACTTTTCACTGTTTTAATGCTGCAGTGGACCAGCTCACTGATTCCCAAATTGTGTGTGGGGTATGTATATGTGTGCAGATGGATGTGTTTGCACTTACTAACATGAGTTAATATTTCCTTAGGACAGATTCATATGGTGGAATTTCTAGGTCAAAGGGCATGCACATTTTGCCTTACAGAAAGCTTTCCTATGGGATATTGCTCTGCTTTTATTTTTGTCCACTTGAGAGTTGAAAATGCACCTACTTGTTTAATTTGCTTTCGAAAAATTATCTTATTTGTTTGTTTGTTCATTTATGTTTTTAGAGACAGAGTTTCACTCTGTTGCCCAGGCTAGAGGACTGTGGCATCAGCCTAGCTCACAGCAACCTCAAACTCCTAGGCTCAAATGATCCTCCTGCCTCAGCCTCCTGAGTAGCTGGGACTATAGGCACCTGCCACAACACTCACCTAGTTTTTCTATTTTAAGTAGAGATTGGGTCTGGCTTTGCTCAGGCTGGTCTCTAACTCCTGAACTGAAGTGATCTTCCCACCTTAGCCTCCCGGAGTGCTTTACAGACATGAGCCACCATGCCCAGCCTTAAAAATTATTTTTAAAAATTGTGATAAAATACACATAATGTAAAGTGTACTATTTTAATCATTTTTAAGTGCACAGTTTTGTTCCATTAAGTATATTCACATTGTTGGGCAAATATCATCCATCTCCAGAATTAATTTGGTTTTATTTGATTAGCTAGTATTTTTTCATTTCTCTATGAACTGCTGTTTCTCCTTCTCTCTCTTTCTTCCTTTCCCCCTTTTTTTCTTCCCCCTTTTTCTCCCCACCCTTTCTTTTCTTTTCTTTTCTTTTTTTTTTAATCTCTTTATGATCTTGCAGATTTTCCAACCTGGCTGATGTCCTTCCTTCCTTTCTTTCAGAATTCTTTCTTTCTTATCTGGAGCTTTTCTACATTCTGGATATTCTCCCTTTGTCAATTTCATATAGCTCCTTATATATTAAGTTAGTTCTAGTCTTTGCAACATCCCTACAAGACAAACTTCTTATTCTCATTTTACAGATGAAGAAGAGACAGGTCAGAGATGTTGCATGACTTGCCTAAGGTCACAAATCTAATTACTGGCAGAGACAAAACAGGAACTCTCTTCTGTCTGCCTCCAAGGCCAGAGTTGCTTTCACCAGGCTCAGGCCAAAGGTAAACCGCCTGAGGTGGGGGCGAGGGCAGGCAAGAGCGAGGAGGAAGTGAGAATCTGGCTCCTTCCCCTGCTGCCTCTCCCTGTGTGCAGGACCGTAGAAATGCTTGTGAAACTGGGGGTCTCGTGGGTGTTCACTCCTCTTACCACTGTGGCTGCAGAGTTGAGGCCAGAGGGTGTGGTCTGAGGCCCTTTGGGGGCAGTAATTTGGGGCAGTTTCTTGTTCTCCCCCACAGCTACATCCAGTCAACCACCAAGTGTGGAGAATTTTACTTCCGGAATAGCACTTTGCTGCTTTCCAGCCCCTGCCAGAGCCTGGGGCAGGTCCCCAAAGTCCCTTCACTCCCCTCTCACCACTTCCACTTCTGCTTTCTCAGATTTTCCCTGGACGCTGCAGCCATGGTGATCTTTCTAAAGTTCACATTTGATTACACAACTCCTTTGCGTAAAACACTTTGATGACTGCAGTGCCTTGAAGATCTGGTCCCAGCTCACAGGCCCTCCACCACCAGCTTCTACACCCTTGCTTGCCCCTACCTGCTCTGGTCTACGTGCAGCAGACTGAATTTCGCCAGCACAGGGAAGTCTCTCCCATGCCTCCAGGCCTTTGCCAGTGCTGTTCCTTCTCCCTGGAATGCTGTGCTCTGGTTAACTCTTACTCAAATCTTAGGTCAGGTCGCTGTTTAGACAGAGACCCATTCCAGCAGGAAATACTCCCAGAAACGATGGGTGTGTTTATGGGCTGTCATGGACCTTGTTGCACTCAAACTCCTACCTTGTAATTTCATTTTTGTTTGCCTCTTGTTCCTGGCTGCACATGACAATTACCAGGGCAGCTTTTAAAATACTGAGGCTGGGGTCACACCCCACCAGAGGTTTCTAGTTAACTAACCAGGGCAAGGCTTGGGTTTTGGTAGTTTTAAAAACTCCCCCAGGTGATTCTAATATGAAACCAGGAAGTTCGGGGGCGAGGGCAGGGCTGTCACAGTCATCACTGTAAACCCTCACTTGACACTGAAATGTTCAGGTATTTAATAAGAGTGTGGGATAAATGAGAGAAGCAGCAGGATCCCTTAAGGATGAAAAATAGTGCATACCAAATAAGCATTGGGTAGCAAGCCAGAGCTTTCTGAAGGTGCTGTGGAACAATCACTAACTTGTCTTGTAAAATCTCACTGACTGAGCATTCAGGTCACTTTTAGAAAATGTTTGGAGTTTCTGGAGTCCCACCTACTTGGGAGGCTGAAGCAAGAGAATTGCTTAAGCCCAAGAGATGGAGGTTGCTGTGAGCTGTGATGGTACAGCACTCTACCGAGGGCAACATAATGAGACTGTCTCAAAAAAAAAAAAAAGAAAAGAAAAGAAAAGAAAATGTTTGGAGTTTTGTTAACTTTAGATTCATAGCAAAAATCACACAGTTAGACCACTGTCCCTTGCGTGTTGCTTGTTCCCTCTGGAAGCCTTCTCTCCCCTCTGCTTGCATGGAAGACAAACGCCACATTGTCAGGGGCCTAAAAACCCACTTCCAAAAGACTGGGCCACAACTTAAATTTTACTGAAAATTTCCTAAAAGTTTCATTACTCCTGAACAGCAAAGCTTAATTACACCACCCCCCCCCCCCACACACACTGCCACTTTCTTTCCCTCCAGCCCTATTTTCAGACTCTTTATCTCTTGTTCTTTACCCTTCTTGGGTTTAGCAATTCAGCTTTTTTTTCTCCACTTGCAAATTTCACCTAGAAAGGAAAAAGCCTGAAGACTTGGAACAGTGACCACCCACTGTTTCTCCTGTGCTCTCTTGGGAGGCCTCAGTTTATCCTGGCTACTGTTAACCCCTTTCTGTCAGGAATCCTTCTACAGGCAGCAGCGTTGCACCAGGCTTCCACAAACAAGTTAGCAGTTACCTCCATGTTACCCACGTGGTATGCAGGGAGGGGAGGGGCAGGAGAGGAAGAGTGTGGGATGGGCACATGCCTACATGAGGAGACCCTCTGCCTGCCCCAGGTCTGATGGAAGACCAGTGGAAACACAGGCTGGCCAAAGGCACCCCAAATAGATCTACAGTTATCAATGTCCTTCAGCCAAAGACTGCCAGGGACATACCTAAATTTAACTTAGTTGAATTTTTTGCTCTTTGTGATGAGGAAAAATGAAATGAGCTCACACTTTGAGGAGCTGGAGGGCGACTCAGTAAGAGGATGCTAGAAGGGCTGGTTAAAGGGTTGAAACTTGTGTTGTCAGGTGATTTGGGGGAAGATTCGAGGAAGCGGGGCTCTGCTGTGGCTTGTGTTCTCTGAGGAAGTGGGTGTAATTCTGACTGAGTATCTGCATTAGTCAGTTCAGGATGCCATAAAAATAATACCCCCCGGGCAGTGTTAGGTGCCTAAACCTCTCCCCCACCTCCCCTCCCAGAACCAAAGGCCTGCTGGGCCCCACCCCAAGAGTTCCATCAGATAGACCCTAGCCCTCCAAAGCCTTCCAGCGACCTGTGGAATCTCCCTCCCCCTAATCCCAGTATAAAACAAGCCCTCGACCACTCTTGGGGCAGCTGCCATCTTTGCCTCGGTGGGTCTCAGTCCCCTTTCATTACACTTGGCTTAAACTTCTCCTGGTCTCATCTCTGGGTACACCACTGGACCCCTTTCATCTGGTGCCAAAAACCTGGGGATGGTGGTTGGTTGGAGGCCTGGCCCAGTTACCCCAGTTCCCTCTGAAGCTGGTCCTGTGTTGCCCAGACCCAACTCCACTGAGCCGGCTGTGGGAGATTTTGAGATTTCATCCCATCTGCCACTGAGAGTGAACAGGGCTCCTGAAGACCTTCATGCAGAGCTGCCTCAGCCTGCTCTGTGCCTCTGTGTTCTCCCGTCCTCATCCTCTTGGCTTCTTCTTTCATCCGTTGGTTCACCCCTAATTAGAGGGTTTTGGCCTAACACTGCTCTCTTCTGAGGTCCAGGACCTCAAATTGTTTTGTTTTTCACTTCATGCCCAGTGCTGGCCCCTCTTTGGGGCATGTAAGGTCCTGGGACACCTGACCTTTCTCAATTGTTTTCTGCTCCTGGTTTCCTGGGAAACAAGGGATGCCTTTTTATCCCACCCAGGTAGGGGAAGGGCATCTGAGACATGAGAGCAGGCTCTTCCATGCCCTTAATGGAAACATGCCTGGGGTGTCTCCTTTGGTAATATAACAACTTAGGCCTCAAAGAGGAGATTTGACCAAAACACCTCATATTCTACTACAATATGGCTTGGACTCAGTACAAATTGGATACCAGGTCTATATGGCCTGAGACTGGAAATTTTGACTTCAATATCTTAAGGAATTAAATAATCTTCAGAGAAATGGCAGATAGGACAAAATCCCCTATATTCAGGCCTTTTCTCTCCCTCCACTCTTGCCCTTCCCTGTGCAAATCATACTCCAGCCACCAGATACTCCCGGTTCAACCCCTTACCCTCTCTCTTCTGATCTTCCCATCTTCCCTCCTGTCTGGATCCCTCAAGCTCCTACTGTTCCACTTCCTAACCTGCCCCAGCCTCAAAACCCTCCACCTTTGCCCCCTGATAATCTCTTCCTGCTCCTGCACCACTAGCTTCTCCCTGGCTTCCTTCCCCTCCTCTGCCTTCTTCCATCACCAACCTTCTGGCCCATGCAGGCCACACATCCCGACAGGCCACCACCTTCCACTGGCCATCAGCCTCCACCCATGGCTTCTCCAGTCACCGTCACCCGCTAGCTACCGTCTCTTCTCTCCAGCATATCAACTCCCCCTCTGAGATATTTCAGAGGGGGAATCTAAAGTCATCATAAATCTCTCAAAGCCAAAATTAAAATGCAACACTTTTTCCTGTCTAAAACCTTTTCAACTTTTTACTAATTTAAATCTCAATACCAGAGAGGAACAAAGTACTTCATCTCCCAGTTGGCCCCATCTCTCAGCCTCAATATTCGGCATAAACCCCAAAACTTAAAAGAAGCCTCAGACCTCACAAACAGTACTTTTAGACCTGACCTTCATGGTCTTTTAATAAAGATGGAAAGAAGAAAGAGAAAAAGAGAGAATGGAACTGACAGCAACCTGGAAGGCCAAAGAGTTTTTTAAATGGTGGCTGCCACTTTAAGTCTTCTTTGGAGACAGTTACTCCAAAGGCCCAGGTAAGAAGCCCACGCCCTTCAAAGAGATGGAAATCCTGCCTATGATGGAAATCCTGCCTATGACTGTACACTCCAGAAGTAAAGTTTCCCAGAAGCATCATCTACTGAGGTCCCAGAACACTGTCCTCACTACAAAACAGAAAGACACTGGAAGCGAGAATGTATCCTCCTTAGAACAGGAGACTGGTGTCCCCATATGCCGGAGGTGGTGAGTTCAAACCTAGCCCTGGCCAAAAACTGCAAAAAAAAAAAAAAAAAAAAAAGAACAGGAGACTACATTTGCCTTCTGAAACTGGTGGTCCCCTAAGTCAGCGAAAACTGCTTCCATCAGACCAACAAGCCGGACTTTGAAATGGGCTCAACTTCATGACACCGGAAAGGCCTTAAGTAACTAGATCTCTGCCAAATTAATTCTAGTAAGTACCAGTGCCACTGTATTTACTGTTCTTTCTAAATTTTAAAGCCCTTTATGTCTCTCTCCATTGTTAAAGTTAAAAAAAAAATACAACCCTTCACCTATATATTCCACAGTTTCTCGATTCACTTTTCCTACCCTTTATTACTTTCTGGTTCCTGCTGTCCAGTCTTCACTCCTCCCTTAAATTAAAAACACTGGAAAAACTCAAGCTTCTTGCTCCTTTATCCCCATACCTGCTGAGAACCTCGCTGACCACCTAGACCAAACCAAGTTCCACATCTTCCTTAAAACATACTCTGTTACAGCTCCACCTATACAACTTTCACCAGAGCAATTCCAGCAAGAACCATTTCTATCTGGGACATTAAAAGTGCCCCCAGAAGGGCGGCACCTGTGGCTCAGTGAGTAGGGCACCAGCCCCATATGCCAAGCATGGCAGGTTGGAACCTGGCGCCAGCCAAACAATGATGACAACAACAATAAAAATAGCCAGGCGTTGTGGCAGGCGCCTTGTAGTCCCAGCTACTCGGGAGGCTGAGGCAAGAGAATTGCCTAAGCCTGAAGGCTGGAGGTTGCTGTGAGCGGTGATGCTAGGTACTCTACGGAGGGCGACAAAATGAGACTCTGTTTCTAAAAAAAAAAAGTGCCCCCAGAAAACATGCAGGAACTCAAGAATCACTCCTTTCCTTCAACTTTTCCACTTAACCCGCTGACACTGGTGTCTGTTTCCTGTGTGGAACTTCTACCTATCTATGCCTCCCAACAAACTGGACCAGCACCTGCATCTGGTCCTGCTTTACCTTGGTATATCCCTCCTCTCAGGCAACAAGCAGGTTCCAGTCCCCCTTCACACCCTACTTAGAGCTAAACACGCCACCCAATTAATCCCTCTTCTGGTAGGACTAGGCTTTAAAGCAGGAGTTTCTACCAGTATTGCCAGACTAGGAATTGCCACCCACCAGTTCCAACTAATGTCCACTGGACTGGCCAAGAGCCCCCAGGAAGTCTCTGATCAGTTACAGCTCATACAAGATCAGGTAAGAACCACAGAGGGTTGAATTTACTCATGGAGGGGGAAAAGGGGTCTTTATACTTTCTTACAGGAAGCATGCTGTTTCTATAGCAACAAGTCTGGCCTAATCCAGGAGGGCATCACCTGGCTCTGAGAACAAGCCACTCATCTATGAGGGATCCTGGCTCAACCTGTAATTCTCCTGTTATTAACCATTGCCCCTGTGGCATCCAATTCCTGTCTTCTTTTATTCAAGACAGAATTTTAAAAAGGTGTCAGCAGCACTTGCAGCCCAATTGCTATTATTCCCCGAACCCTTTCCCAATGTACCACAAACCCATACAGCTCTACTAACACCCAACTCCTCACACTGAGTACAACTACAGGTCCTATCCACTGAGAAGCAGTTCCAGAAGACTAACCTTTGACCCCATCACCCCTTTTAACAAGAGTCGGGAATATCAGGTGCCTAGACTCTTCCCCCATTTCCTCTCCTAGAGCAAAAGGCCTACTGGGACCCAACCCAAGAGTTCCACCAGAAAGCCTGCCAAAGCCGTTTAGCAGCCTATGGAATCTCCCTCCCCCTGTGCCCAGAACACAAAACAAGCCTGTAACCACTCTTAGTGCAGTCACCATCTTTGCACTGCCCAGGTGGGTCACCGTCTCCTTTCAATAAAGCTGGCCTGAATATCTCCTCTGTGACCTCGTCTCAGGGTGCCCCGTTTACACCTTTCAGAGCAGGTGGCTTAAACAACAGAAATATATTTTCTTACAGTTCTAGAGGCTGGAAGTCTGTGATCAAGGTGTCAGCAGGTCCCCCTTCTCCTGAGGCTTCTCTCCCATCCGTGCAGACAACCACCTTTTTGCCATATCCTCACATGGTCATCCCCCTAAGTGTGTTCCTGGTGTTTCTTTTGTGCGTCCAAATTTTCTCCTCTTAGAAGGACTCCAGCCTGACTAGATTAGAACCTCCTAATGGCCTCATATTAACTTAATTACCTCTTGAAGGACCTTATCTCCAAAGGGTCATATCCTGAGGCACTGGAAGTTAGGGCTTCAACATATGAATTTTGAGGGAACATAGGTCATCCCCAAACAATATCTTCATGTATCTTATCTATAAGGTGGGAAAAATGAGGGGAAGCAAAAGCTGGCATTGCTCAAGGGGCAGCAGTCACTCATTAGCCAGGAGAGGGGGTGGATGTCTGGTCCTTTTTGTGGCTCAGACGTTGTCCATCTGTTGTCTGTGTAAGATGTGATTATGGAGGGATCTTGT